>QLTV01003097.1:3581845-3610401 GCA_003457575.1 Thermophis baileyi
CTCCCCCCCCCCCCCCCCCCCCCAGGAACCGCAGCATCCAAAATGTTTCTGCAGCCCAGACACTTCGTGCCTAGAATAGCAATCAGCCCCTGGTTCCCTGCACCAGCACAATCACCATGGCAACAAGGGGATCCAAATAGCCAGGGTCCCCCACTTACAGTCCCCTTCAAAAGAAGGGATGATGCCCATCCCTAGTTGCTAGGAGAACTCTCTACTTGGCACCTCCTCCATCACACATACAATACTTTCAATAGCCCCCTTATTGTAAAGGGCTGCTTTCCCCTCTTGATTTTTCTTGCAGAATGCACTGAACCTCTTTGCCCCCCATTTTTTGTGAAAAATGGGCAAATCACACACACACACACGCACACCCCACATTCCAGGAGAGAAGAAATGAAGGGATGGAGAAAATATATGGGAGGGGGCTCAACAGCCTTCACAGGATTTATCAGAAGGACTGGGAAAAAGCAGGTGCAAGCAGCAGAAGGGGTGGGACTGCTGCATTTTTACTTAAAGCCTGGGATACCAGAGCATCTTATTCAAGGAGCTAGAGAAAGTCTCTAGCCCAGGTTTGAAATCTCAAAATAAATAGATGTTTAGAGCCACTTCCATTTAAGAATGGTTCTGAGGTGGTATTTGGTCAAGATGCAAGCCCTAACATCTTACTCTTACCAATCTCTTCTAGTTCCCCCATCATACCCACACCCCAAAATAAATCCTTAAGGAGATATTCGTTTCTGCATATAAATGCAAAAATGTCTCCTTCCAGTCCAAGACTGCAACACTACCATACGCAAACGCATTATCCTTTCTTTGTGCTAAAGCTTTGAAATACACATATACGTTCTGACTTGCTTCAAAAACTACCTCTAAGACAGGCCATGTATTGTTCCTTCCTAGTTATGACAAAAAGCACCTTCGTGCATTTCTACCTGCAGTATAGTCAAGAGCCGAGGTGGCGCAGTGGTTAGAGTGCAGTACTGCAGGCTACTTCAGCTGACTGTTCAGCAGTTCAGCGGTTCAAATCTCACCGGCTCAAGGTTGACTCAGCCTTCCATCCTTCTGAGGTGGGTAAAATGAGGACCCAGATTGTTGGGGGCAATATGCTGACTCTGTGAACCGCTTAGAGAGTGCTGTAAAGCACTGTAAAGCGGTATATAAGTCTAAGTGCTATAGTGCTATTTGTGACCTCAAAACTAAACAGACTAAAAAGTCTTCTGCCTCCCCCTACCTCCATTAGAGACAGACAAGATCTCCTTCTCATTTCATACACCAGGCACTAATCTGTAGCAAAGGATTTTCAGGATTGATATCTCTTGGCCAGCTAATAGGTCCTACACAAGCTAGTCCTTCAGTTAGACCACTCCATTGCAGCATAAGGAGAGGATTTGCAGCATAAGGAGAGGATGTCGGTCGGTCCAGAGCAGCAGCCAAGCACAGAAGGAAAGAGGTGTCTTACCAGATGTGTCCCACAGACTGAGCTCCACCCGTTGCTCCTCCGCTTCCAGGCATGCTGTGTAGTTCTCAAAAACAGTGGGCACGTAGGTCTAGAATAATGGGAAGGTAGAGAAGAGTCACCCGGTGAACACGGCAGTCTTTATGTTGCATGCGTTGGTACAAGAAGGGGGCTTTGCCAGCCCCAAAAGGTAATGTACACGAGCAGAAATGGAGATTGGGTGGGTGGGTGTCAACTCCTGCTTACACATAGCCCGAAATCGTAATTACAAGCAAGCAGCAGAGATGATCAGGGAATACATCTGCAACTCAAGCCGCCTGCAGGAGGGAGGGAGGGAAATACCGACAGGCTGCAAACCGATGAAATGGCAGCAGCCCGCAACCGCCCCGAAGCAACAGAGACCCTTCGCGCCCAAAGTACTCCAGGAAAGCTACGAGGGGGCGCGAAATCTGCGCAGAGGCGGAAACCGATGCTTTGCAAGAGACCGGGCTTAGATTAAGACAGAGCGAGCCCCAGAAAAGGGCCGGGAGCCACGTGATGCTATTCCAGCGAAGTGGATCTCCCGGCTGGAGGGAAAGCCGCATGGCAGGCAGGAAGCCCATCCGAGGTATCCCGCATGAGGAACGCATCCAATTCCCCGCGAAACGCGAAGAGAGGCAAAAGAGAGCGCGGATGCCAAAGCCGCCGGGAAGCGCAAGAGAACTCTTTTCGCCCTCCCGCAATCGCAGAGGAAGCCCCCCCCCCCGCCCCGGCTGTTCCTCTTACCTCCGGGTAGCAGTCTTTGGCCAGCACCTGAAGCATGGCCGTCTTGCCGCAATGTACATCCCCCACCAGAACCAACTTGCACCGGGCCACTACTGGCTGAGGAGTCCTTCTCTCCCTCATGGCGGTGGTAAATGAAGCGGGCGGCAGCAGCTACACCACCAGCGTTCGCGACTTGCAGCAAAACCGCAGCAGTCCCACCCGCCGGCTAAATTAATACAGCGGGCGGGGCAGAGAGTCCTTATAGGGAATGTGGGGAGCCAATGAAACGTAGAGTTGGGCGCCTATCAGCCAATCAGAAGAAGCTGGCCCAATGACCAGCACTTGGGAGGGGGAAGCTGAGTCAGAGTGTTCCCCCCCCCCTCCGTTCTTACCTGGTCGGGTCATCTTTGCCACGGGAGTCAATCATCAGCCAAGAGGCGATTTATCACCCACGTTGATAAGGGTTTCCCCGTATTTGTTTTTCCATAGAGTACGCAGAATTAGAGTCGTCCCTCCGTCCGTGATAAAATAGGTCGGTTCTTTCAATAAAGCAATGAGTGACTAAGACTTCTTCCCGCACCCTCCTCCGTCGGCCGCGGCAGGAGGAGGAAGGTGCCTTGACAAACCTTTCAGAAACACCTGGACGGATAACAGCCTCTTGAGCCTGCCCTCGTGTTTTCGTGTGATCCATTTCTAAAGAGCAAAGGGTGTGTGTGTGTGTGTGGGGAGGGGGTCGGGGGAGTGTTCCGCTTTCTGCCAGGCCAAACACAGACTTTCGGATGGTCTGCAGCCCGTGGCCCCCAAGTAAGGTAAGGCATGAGAGGAGGATCACCTGCCCTGTTCTTGGGGTCACCGGCGGCGGCTGTGAGCATACACTCCCCCCCCCACATACACACATGGGCTTTTGACTTGTCAAGAATCTCCCACTCTGCCAAAGTGACTCCCATCTCCCAACTTATTTTGCAAATTAGGCCAAATCTGGCAGCAGATCTCCCAAGTTATTAGGGCTGGGAAAGATGGCAAGGTAATTTTGCTGGGGGGGGGGGAAGAGCAGCTCTTTAGGGACCAGGTGTCCTATCCAGAGATCTTCCACTGTTGGGGGAAGGGAAGTGGGAGGAAAGCAGCTTGTTAGTGCCACCCTCCAGGGTGCAACCGCTTCCTGTTCCAAAGGTTTGGGTGAGGCCATTTTTTGACATGTGTCCAGTGAGGAGAGCTGAATATCTGTTTCGCTATGTGTTCAATGTTCTTCAACCCAACTGACACCCAAAATGCATGCTTTTCCTCCATCCTTCCCCTCTCTTGCACACGCTGGCAAGAGAAGTGGGGAAATCAGGTCTCCTTCTCTCTCCTTGTTCCCATGGCTGACAGAGAAACAGGGGAGAGAGATGCATTAAAGATCCTTTGGTGCCAGTTCTCTGATCCCATAGAGCAGTGCTTTTCAAATGGGGAATTCTGGACTTGAAGTTCATACGTCTTAAAGTGGCCAAGTTTGAAAAACAGTGCCATAGAGTGATGCTAAGGGGAGTTAGAGAACTGACAGCTGGCAGAGAAGGCTTTCCTCATCCCACTTCTCAGGTTCATATGAACAGAACCCCTTGTTCTGCTTCAGGGGTGTTAAACTCGCAGCCTGCAGGCCGGACGCATCATGCGCTGGCCATGCCCACGCCGTTTAGCGAAGGGGGGGGAAGTTGCAATATGTCACGTGACGATGCCGTGACGACGTGAGGTTGGCACCCCTGTTCTACTTCATTGCTAAAGTAGAAGAAGAGTTAGCAGTCAACCTAGAAGAGCTTGCTTTCCTTCCAGCTTCCATACTGGAGAATACTATTCAATAGTACTTCAATGCTATTGTGCAAAAGAGTCCTTCGTTTGTTGGGCCAGTGACCGAGTATTGTTTTTCTTTCAGGGGTCCTACGTTAGAGGAAATGTGGAGGTATCTATAGTATATACGGTTTTCACCTACAAAACCAGCCTGTATGAGTATGTGTGCAGTCATGTGATTCAAATCTACAGTGGAATCTGCTTGTGGAAAATGTCAGGTGTTCATACATTCAGAAAGGGGCACATACAGTTTTCAGCACCGATATTTGAAATATAATCCCGAGAGCAGGTTCTCAGAGTGTATTAAATGTTTAGAGAGCTCAGACTGAAAAGAAGGTTTATAAGTGTTCATTATTAAAAATAATACAGGTTATCCTCATTTAAGTGAAACAATGGCTGTGGCTTATGATCCTACTTCAGCTTTCCTTTGCTTTAGAGACCTGCTGAGATTGTAAAAATTAGGATTGGTCATAAATTTACTTTTTCATCACTGTCATAATTCTGAACAGTTGCTACATGAGGCATTCACTAAAAGAGACAGTTGTTAAATGAGGCACTTGCTAAATGGGGACTACCTGTAATTATCCCAAGTCCCACTAATAGCCTATTATGTACTCAAGCCAGCAGTGGCTCTTCAAGTTTACAGTCAAGTTTACAGCGGTCTCTTGGGGTTTTCCTTAGGTCTGAGTTAAGTGCTCCTTCTCCCCAGTCCACAGAGAACTATCCTGGCTTGTAACATGTTATCCTCATCACATGCCTCTTCTGCCTGCATTCTCAATCACTGTGGTCCCCTGACTTCTGGAATGGATGACGAAGTCTAACAGGTGTTCCACACCTTGAGGCTAGTCTTAGATGGTATCAGAAAAAACACTATTTCAGCACTGGAACAGCCAAGAATGATCTAAGCTTATCTAACTCTAGGGATGGGGAAGAGGGGAAGGGAGTGTTGTGAGGGTGATTGAAAAAAACAAGGTTGCAGGCCATATTTTACTGTAGTTTGGCACTATTTCAGCTGTAGAATTTCAGATCCTTTTTTATTACTCAACTGAGATAACTGAGATCCAATTGGTCTGCAGATCATGTGTTTTAGCACCAAATTGTAGTCTTTTCTCATGTAGTGGAGATCAAATGACATTTTTGCTTTTGTGTTCTCAAGTTTGACAATGTATGTTTCTCAATGGCATATTCACAGTTCTCTTGTTTTATTTTCATAATACCCCCATGAGTAAAATTATTGGCTGAGAGTTATTGGTTACCTGAAGTACATTATTGAGCATGGAATTTAATTCAGGCCTCTTAAACCTAAATGCAGCAGTCAGTTCACTGCAACAAGCAAGTCAAAATCTGAGCAGGCTGTGAAAAAGGTGCTTGGATCAAATTCCACTTGTTAGAAACCAAGATATACTGCTTGGTTCTTAAAGCTGAATCATAGGCATAGGTCATGTTGCACAGTGCTGACCTAATCCAGTGATAAACCAGCAGATGTATTATGGCCAGGCAGAATTATTTAAGAATAATATCCCACTTCCAGAGAATTGTATCTGCACGCACAGTGGGTGTGTTCCTGTCCATGCACACCCTGTCAACAATAAGGGCTATGGGCAGGGGTGGGCTTCAAAAATTATAGCAAGGGGCTCTCTGCCCGGTTGCTGGGTGGGCGTGGCCATGGTGGGCGTGGCCTAGTCGGCCTCCTGCACCACGGGGGAGGGGGCATTTTTGCCCTCCCTGGGCTCCGGAGGCTCTCCTTGAGCCTCCGGGAGGGCGAAAACGGCCTCCCCAGGCTCCGGAGGCCCTCTGGAGGCTGGAAACGGCCCTGTTTCTGGCCTTCCCGAACTTCCAGTAGGCCCGTTTTTTGCCCTCTGCGTGCGCCCTGCACTTACCTGCATCCAAAACGGACCGTGTGGGGACTCCGGGGAGGGGAGGGGTGGGTGGGGCCAGCCAGGAGTGGGATTTGGGGGTTCTCCGAACTGCACAGAATCTTAGCTAGAGGTTCTCCCAAACCCCTGCAAACCCCCAGCAGCCCACCCCTGGCTATGGGTAAAAGCTGTGCATTTACTAAAGCTAAGAACCACAGCTCTGCTTCAGTTCCCAAAATTGGATAGCAAGTAAGTGTGTATCCTGTTTCATTATGAACCATGTAACAGCCTGGCCTGCCACCTCCTCATCCATGATAATGCTGCTAATGTGTGGAGAACATGAGTTCTTCCACAAATCTGCCATAACCTTCTATATTAGGATGTAGCTGAAGGTCAAATATTTATAAGAGACTGCACATGGCTTTGTTACCTAGTTGTAAGCAAAGAGTAGGAGGTGCAAGGTCCTCCATTACTCAACATTCTTGGAGGAAGCAAGGGTAGAGTAGTAGGCAGTAGCAGTAATAAATAACACGGTTCAATATTACCTTGGTTTCTGGACCCGATGACCTTCTGCTAATGCTGAAATTTGAGTAGACAATCCTCACACTTCTTCAAATATAATTTGGAGGTAGGGATGGATGAGATTTCTGCTATGAATGTGTTTGGGAACAAATTTTGGTTGTATACTGCCAGCAAGCCCATGAGAGAATTAATTCATGGCGGCTGTAATATAACTCAACTAGCATTTATCTTTCCTTGAGAAGAAATCTGTCATGACGCAAACTCCACTTTCTAAGCTATTCTAAATTGTTCCAATAAGTGGATAAGGGTTGTCAGTGGGGACATCGTATGCCAGTATAGTTTTCTGCTGACTGCAAGGTAATAGATGCTATTTCAGCTCAGGAATGGGGGAAAGTCTTCTGCTTCAAATCACTGCAGTCTTCTGACTTCCTTCCTAGATGCTGTGTAAGAAAGCCTAACAGCTTGTGATGTCTATTGGTATTATCAAAATAATAGGGAAAAGAATACTTGAATACCAGTGCAATGAGGGTAGCAGCTTCAGCCTGACTCATTCATGGACTGGGGATGAGATAAAGGGAACTTCATGGGGAATGGCAAAGGAAAGATGTGGTTTCAGCACAGTGGTGGGATTCAGTTTTTTTTACTACCGGTTCTGTGGGCGTGGCGTGGCTTGATGGATGTGGCTTGGTGGACGTGGCTTGGTGGACGTGGCAGGGGAAGGTTACTGCAAAATCCCCATTTCCTCCCGATCAGCTGGGACTCGGTAGGCAGAGAATAGATGGGGTTGGGGCCAGTCAGAGGTGGTGTTTACCGGTTCTCCAAACTACTCAACATTTCCGCTACTGGTTCTCCAGAACTGTCAGAACCTGCTGAAACCCCACCTCTGTTTCAGCGTGATTGTGCCATAGTTGTATGTAAGGGGGAAAGGCATAAAGGTTGATGTTGGAGGATGGAATTTGGTGAGTCTAAGTAGGAATCTACTGGCCAACCTCTACTTTAAAAATATAGAAGTAGTCCCCGATTTATGACCAAAATTGAACCCAAAATTTCTGTTGTTAAATGAGACATTTGTTAAGTGAGTTTTGCCCCCTTTTACAATCTTTCTTGTTAAGTGAATCATTGCAGTCGTTAAGTTAGTCACATGGTTAAGTGAATTTGGCTTCCCCATTGACTTTGCTTGTCAGAAGGTCGCAAAAGGGGATCACATAATCCCAGGACGCTATGACCGTCATAAATATGAGTCAATGCCAAGTGTCTGAATTTTGATCATATGGCCATGGGGATATTGCAATGGTCATAAGTGTGAAAACGGTCATGTCACTTTTTTCAGTGCCGTTGTAACTTTCAACGGTCACTAAAAGAACTGTTGTAAGTCGAGGACTACCTGTACAAAAGAAATAAGTCAAAGAGGAATAATTATAATGGCTACTAAGCCCTGGCTGCCAGTTGCTTAACATTAGCTTTGATTTAAAGTTATAGCTTGCTTTTTCTGTTCCCCAAGCAAACAAAGTTAGAGATGAATAAAATGTAGCAGGATGGAAGTTTTAAAACAGAATCAGGAAGGGTTTCAAATCTTCATTCAAACATGACCCAGCCATCAAAATTTGGAGGAAACCTCAAATCTTGAATATAATAACAAGACAGATTTGGGAGGGGCAGAATATGGTGGAAGGACTCTTCCTGATGCAGACTTTGTCCTCTTTCCTGCTAAAAGCGAGACAGATCCTGGCAACCTCTTCCCCCCCCCCCCTTCCGCCATTTCTTCATTTCATCCCCAACCCATATCTGAGGCTACTTATAATTCTTCTGGTGTTAAAGCTGTCTTTTCCTCCTTAAGCAGGCAACAACCCATCTAGTTTTAACAAGGGTATGATCCAATGGGTTTCACTGACCATTCTGTCGGTGCAAGAGACGAATGATGTTTGGGGGAGGGAGATCAACCTAGCATGTATTTGTAGTGGCACATTAAGGTGATGCAGTTATATCTCCTCATACCTGATCAATGTTCTTAAGGGCCAGCCACAGCCTCTCACTTTTGCATGGGGGGAGTAGTTGAGACCAGTGTGTTCTCATGTTGTTTGCTGCTGACCTTGTTGGGTCTACCCCCAAAACCAATATGGGCAGGATAGGAATTGGCATTGGGACAATAATTTTATGATGATATAGTTTTCTGTCAGGGCAAAGAATTATGGGGACCACGTTAACTTGGCAGGGGTAAAGGCTCTTGCTGTGGAGTTCAAGGGCAAGAGAATTAATCCCGGTCAGCAAGCATGACAGGAAATTCCCTGTAATTCTTCTGAAATGATTTGGGAAGTTCCCAAAATAGCTTGTAATGGAAAGTAACTTGGAATTAATAGACTTGTTTTTGCATGCATGCTTAGATCAAGGAAGTGTGAAATCTTCTGCTTTCTATTTTAAGGGTTGATTCACAGCCTGCCCGTAATTAGCCATTTCAGATAATTCACGTCAGTTTGTAGACTTGCTGCAAGTACAGTATGTCTGAGAATTGTGAGATGGGAATTAAAAAATCTTATCCTAAAGTATGAATAGGCAGTTGAGCGTGTCAAAAATTTATACTTTGTGGCAGAAGGAAAAAAAATGAGGCACTGAACTATGAAGATACCTTAAACGTATGAAGATAACTTTAAGAGCCGCGGTGGCGCAGTGCAGGGGTGAAATGCTACCGGTTCCCACCGGTTCCTGAGAACCGGTAGTGGCGGCGGGTGGTTCGGAGAACCGGTAGCGGCGGCAGCATGAGGCTCCACCCACCCGTCCAGTCTCTGCTTTCCACCGTCCCAGCCTGCCTCCCCTACTCCCTTCCCTGCGGGCCGCAGTCCTGCCATGCTTCCCTGCCTTCCACGCGGCCTTCCCGGTGTCCCCGTGGCCACTTTGCGAAGGCAGGCAAGCGGAAGGCCGCGTGGAAGGCAGGCAAGCATGTCGGGGCCGGCTGGCCGCGGGGAAGGGAGCTAGCAGCCTTCCCAGCAGTCCCCCACGCCCGCTTGCCTTCCAAGGTCTACAAACCAAGCTTGGATTCTATTTTGGAGATGGTTGCCTTGTGTATCTCAGTGCTGCACTAATTCTTTATTGTGTTATTTGTATCTATAATGCTGTTTTTATCTTTTTATCCATCTATATTTATCTGTCTGTCTGTCTGTCTATCATCTATCGATCTATCTACCGGTATCTATCTACCGGTCTCTCTCTCTCTCTCTCTCTCTCTCTCTCTCTCCCTCCCTCCCTCTCCTCTCCTCTCCTCTCCTCTCCTCTCCTCTCCCCTCCTCTCCCCTCCTCTCCTCTCCTCTCTTCTCCTCTCCTCTCTCCTCTCCTCTCTCTGCTTGTATCTGCACTTCTGCAAATCCTTTTCAGAAATATCTTGCTTCCTTGCTGTTATATCTGGCCCTGAGTAGGTTTTTCAAATTCATCTATCATTCAGTGACAAGAAAAGAATTCAGTATTTTTGATTACTGACTATCAGTGGTTACTCCCATTCTAGAAAAACAACAACCTTGAAATCCACTAGAATTAGTAATTCTTATCCACCCTCTCTTCTTTCTTTCCTTCCTATTTATCTTACTGGCCTAAATTCAAGTTCTTCACAAGAGTTAAGATAAGAATATCATTGCTTCCAGTAATATTATTGTAGCCACTTTTTTTTTAAAGAAAAGAGCAACTACAATATGGTTCCTAGATGTGCTTTTCAATATAGGATTCCCTGCCAGTTGCTTGCCAAAAATGATCACTGCAACTCCCATTGGTCTCATATGTTTCAATACCAAGGTGTAACAGTGGATTTCTCCTATTAACCCTCTAACTTTGACCCAAACATGTCCCACTAACTATTTTTAAATGCAATATTTTTATAATGTTGCTTCTTCATCATCCTCAGCCCACAAGGGAGGCATCTTATAGTCTTTTGCTTGTTCCATGTTTAATATAGTGCTTTCTCTTTCCTGCCTAGACAGATTTTGTTGTAGACCCAATCAAGTACACTTCATTGACAATGTGGTTGCTGAATAGATCACTATCAGGATCTGCCCTGCAGCTATTGGACACCTCCTCCCCTACAGTTGATGGATTTAAAAAAAAATTTTTTTGGCGAGTGCTAATCTTATATTGCTGAGAAGGGAGATTTAAAGTGGAAGCCAAATTCAACCAGCTGTGGGTTGCTGGTTTTGGTCACCAATGAGAGCATTACAGGCTCTTTACTGCCTCTGTTTTGTGTGGCCATAACTTTTAGGGTTAACATTTTGCTAGCTCTTAAGCTGTTTTGCTTATTCCACAGGGTATTTCTAGTGGTCATGGCCACTCCCTGCCAGCTCTGATAATTCTTGGCAGGCATGGTAGAGGATGGAACTTGCTTGTTATCAAACAGCCGCTCCCTCTTTATCCGGTACCACTCTTCCGTGCCTGTTGAGTGTTGACCTGCCTAACTGGTCAGAGGTACAACGGAAGGGTAAGGAATGAAGCAAGGAGAGTTTTTTTGTGAAAGTCATCAAGGCCACAAACACTTTCATTAAGACTTCGGAAAGGAAGAAGCGTGGAAGCTGAACTTGACTGAGTCATGCGGTGCAATACAGGTTACTAGAGGAAAGGCTAACAGGTTGAAAAAGAAGGGAGTTAGCAATCTATGGCAAAACATGTTCCTAGATGCACTTGTCCTTCACATGGTGAAAAAGGAGGCTCAGAGAGACCAGTGAATTGAAAGAAGTTGGATTTTGATTACTTAAATTTTCTGTACCTTGCCCCTAAGCCTCCCTCCCATAATCTGGAGATTTTACTATTGTATACAGGTAGAACTTGCTTAATAACTGGTTGCTTAGCGACTGTTTGAAGTTACGATAGACCTCTCCAGAGCTACCGGTACTTACAACCCGTTTTGAAAGTTCTGATGGCCACGCACCTCGACGGTTATATGATTGAATTTTGGGTTCTTGGCAACCAGCTTGCATTTTACAATTGTTTGCAGTGTCCCGTTGTTGCGTAACCATGATTTTCAGCACTTTTTGCAGGTTTCTGGCGTTTACTTCCAGTTTTTGACCATTGGGGGAAACAGACTTGCTTAATGACCAGTGTGTTCACTTAACGACCACCACAAAAAAGATCATAAATTTGAGTGCAGTCATGTGATGAGCCACTTCATCACCACCATGACTTACCACTGTAAGAGCCAGTTTGGTCTGGAGGTTAAGGCACCAGGCTTGAAAGCGGAAGATCACAAGTTCAAGTCCCGACTTACTCATGAAAGCCACCTGGGTGACTTTGGGCCAGTCACTCTTTCTCAGCCCAACCCACCTCACAGGGTTGTTGTTGTTGTTGGGAAAATAGGAGGAAGGTGTGTTGATATGTTCACTGCCTTATTTGTAAACATAATAAAAGTGGGGTATAAATAAATAAATAATAAACAAACAAATAAATTTTAAAAATTCCTGTCTCAATTAAAGTTGTAAGTCAAAAACTACCTGTATAGTTTGGCAAATTAAAGGAGGTGCTATTAATCAGGGTCTCTATGCATTCGACATTAGCATGAAGTTCAAAATGGCTCCTTCCTCTTGCCAATACTTATGTACCTTGGTAGTTCATGTGCAACTAGCATGAAGGAAAAATAGCCACAGAGGAGGAAACAGAATGCCTTGTCATGCTATCAAGGTGTGCTGCATAATAATCATCAATAGTGGATGAAGAGCAGCACAAAGATTGCTTAAAAAAACCCCCAATATATAGCCCAGCCAGCTGAAGGCACCTTGTGAGGCACTGGATAAAGTGGGAGGGATCTTCCTAGAATTTCATCTTCACTTAATGTTTCCTCTGGATCTTCTGGGCTACCTTTCAAAAGAGCACTAGTTCAGAAATACTTGAACTAGTGGGCCGCGGATGCACAGAGGAGCCACTGTGTGAAACAGGAGGAATGTCCCTAATACTCCTTACAATCTCTCTTTCATTCTTATGACTGATGGGAGACAGGTGGCATGTTGATTTAACAAATTACTATCCTTATTTGGGTTATTTCTGAACACATGTTTAAAGAAAAATTCTAATGCTGTTTTAGAACAGAGCTAGAGCCACGATCAGATATAGCTTGGGTGACAGGACACCCCTCTGTGCCCGTGATCTATCAGATAGGCAATGTGAAAGGTGATTAAGACTCCTTCACACACATACTCCTTCCCACAACTCTGCCCCACCACTCATTAAGGAGAGGAACTGATGATTGCTTTATCTGCTGGAAGAATAATGCTTAGTTGGAGAAACAAAACTGGAGAATCTACTAATCACTTTTCTTAAGTGTCCTAGATTAAAAGTGTTAAGGATAGCAACCTTCATTGGTCTTGCTTTGGAAGCACAGTCGATTTATGCTGGTGTAGTTTTCTGGAGGACCTTGTTTCTTCTATACCTTGTTGTAAGCCGCCCAGAGTCCTTTGGGAGTTGGGCGGCATAGAAATACAATTAATAAATAATAAATAAATAAATAATGACACTATCTAACAATCTCATTCTCTGTTGTTCCCTTCTCCTTTTGCCTTCAATCTTTCCCAACATCAGGGTCTTTTTCAATGAGTCCCGTCTTCTCATTTGGTAGCCAAAGTACAGGTAGTCCTTGACTTAAGACCACAATCGAGCCCAACATTTCTGTAGTTAAGTGAGACACTTGTTAAGTGAGTTTTGCTCCATTTTGCGACCTTTCTTGCCTCAGTTGTTAAGTGATAAGTTAGTAACCCGGTTGTTAAGTGAATCTGGCTTCCCCATTGATTTTGCTTGTCAGAAGGTCGCAAAAGGTGATCACATGACCTTGGACACTGCAACCATTTTGATTACATGATCATGGGGATGCTGTAAAGGTCAGAACTGTGAACAACTGTCATAAGTCACTATTTTCAGTGCCGTTGTAACTTTGAACAGTCACTAAATGAATTGTTGTAAGTCGAGAACTACCTGTATTTGAGTTTCAGGAGAGAAGGATGATGGCTTCCTCCTCCCAGTACATATGCAATGAGGACAAACCCCTCTGTGAGCTAGAGAAGGAAGAAGTAAATTAAAGGGCCATCCCACATCTCTTTAAAGTTTATTGTTTCCATGTTAATGACCCCTTACTCTGATTGACCTAATACTGTGAGCTTCTCTGAGAGCTTCGGATACTTTAAATAAATACCATAAAATAAATCTCAGGTAAGAAAGCAGAACTAACCTTGACACATCTGAAATTAGGGGATATATTTTCAAGATGATGTAACTTCCAAGCAGCCTCAATTTCTGGCATGTTTAGTGAAGAATTTAAGCTGCTTTGGTTTCTTCAGAATGTCACAGATGTTGCAATGCATATATTAAACATTAACTACTCAGAGAGAAAATTCCCTGGCAGATAAACTAAAGGTAAAAATACCCTGAAATTTACCTTAGCCCTGGATGGATGCCTTGTATTCTTGTGGTTTTTTTGGCATGATATGTCCTTGGCCTCTTCTGAAATACTGTTTTCGATTTCCTCATTTAGCCAGCTTCTCTGGTATTTCCAGGTGGGACCCCATCCAAGTATTAACCAAGCCCAATTCTCCTTAGCTTCTGAGATCAGTGGAGTGATTAAAACACTCAAACAGCAAGAGTACAAACAGTAAAATATAGCAATAAACAGCATGGGGAATATGGAAAAAAATGTATGAAATCCATTATCCCTACAGAAAGTGGACATTAAGAAAAGAAATTCCTATAACAATTTGCAGAATAAATGCCTCCCCTTAGGAAAAGCTTTCCAAAGGCAGAGGCCCACAACAGATGGCCACTTTCTTGTGGCCAGACACCTTAGTTCATTTGGTAGAAATATCTGAAGGACACCTCCACATGTGGTCAAAGAAGGAAGAAGGAGCTGGTTATATAAGGATTCTCTTATTACTGTTCTACAGCACTGTGCTACAAATCTTGTAAGACTCCAGAAGTTACTAAATCCTAACTCCCAGAAGACCATTTTATCATGGCCAATGATGAGGAGAGCAGGGTCTTGATAATCGGCCACACCTATCGCTTGTGTTATAACCATAGCACATTCCAGTTTCTATGCAGAGAACATTCTGTGGGAATCTTCAGGGATCTGACAGTGAAGAGTTAAAATTGGTGAAAATAAGTCACATGGGATGGGTAAACAAATCCAAGGTGAGGTTGTTTACTTGGGATAATAATCCCATTGTTACACCATTCAATTTCATAATACCTTCCTCTGTTTATTCTTTCTCTTCATTCTCCCCCTTCCTCGCAATAAATAATGCAGACCAACCCATAAATGATGGGGAAAATTTATTATTTAATCCCCTTTGACTGCTGTTGCATCAGGGGAAAACATGGTTCTTAATTTAGCTAAGCTTTGGGCAGATTTACTTTCTGAATATTCATTGTGAGCCCATTTTAGTGAATACACACTAAATATATGCATCCTTACATACCCGTTTCCCTGAAAATAAGACCTATCCCTAAAATAAGCCATAGCATTTTTTACATGTGCGCCTTATATATGCCCTAACCTCAAAATAAGCCCTACTTAAGAGCCTGCACAGCCGGCTGCCTGCCCATTCTGTCCCGTTGCTTGTGGTGCCGCAGCCAGGTGAGGCAGGGTGGTGATGGAGCTGCACCATACGCCCTGCACCGGCTTACTTTAGGGCCCCTGCAGCCAGACCATCCATGCCCCAACATCTGCCTCGCAGCGGCAGCACCAGCAGCCATGTGCAGCAGGAGCCCATGTGGCTGCTGGCCCACTTCTTCTGCTTGCTCGCCGCTGCAACGGAGCAGGAGGCTGAGCGGCGTGTCGGTGCCACGGCTGCAAGGCAAGGCAGATGTTGGGGGTTGGGTGGCATGGCTGCAGGAGCCCTGAGGTAAGCCGGTGAAGGGCACGTGGGGCAGCTCTACCCCCCGCCTCACCTCATAGCCGCAGCACCAGCACATTGCTTGGCCTCCTGCTCTGTTGTGGCCGTGAGCAAGCAGAAGAAGTAGGTCAGCGGCCACGCGGGGTCCTGCTGGATGGGGCTGATGGAGCCGCTGCCGCGAGGTGAGGCAAAACACATGTCAGGGCATGGGTGGCCTGGCTGTGGGGGCCCTGAGGTGTGGGGTGCACCCCCGCTCACCTCATAGCCGCAGCACCAGCGCATTGCTCGGCCTCCTGCTCTGTTGCGGCTGTGAGCAAGCAGAAGAAGTAGATGCGTTCCTATCAAACAAGTAGTCAAAATAGGGAATGCCCTATCAAACCCTGCACCTGTTAACAGCGGTGTCCCCCAAGGAAGCGTTTTAGGACCCACACTCTTTATACTTTACATAAACAACCTTTGTGATCAGATTATAAGCAACTGCGTTCTCTTCGCTGATGATGTAAAACTATTCAACACCACCGACAATGCTGCTACACTACAAAAAGACCTTGACTATCTGTCAGAATGGTCAAACAATTGGCAACTCCAAATCTCAATCAACAAATGCTCTGTCTTACACATTGGCAAAAAAAATCAGAACACAAAATACAAGCTGGGCGGATACGACCTCGTAGATGACCCTTACTCTGTCAAGGACCATGGGCATACAAAACTTTTGCTAGACCAATTCTTGAATACAGCTCATCTGTCTGGAACCCGCACTGCATATTAGACATTAATACAATCGAACGAGTCCAGAGATATTTCACTAGAAGAGTCTTCCACTCCTCTGCTCGCAACAGAATACCTTATGCCACAAGACTTGAAATTTTGGGCCTAGACAACTTAGAACTTTGCCGTCTTTGATCCGACCTAAGCATAGTACATAAAATTATGTACTACAATGTCCTACCTGTCAGTTAATACGTCAGCTTCAACCACAACAATACACGAGCACACAATAGATACAAACGTATGGTAAATCGCTCCAAACCTGACTGCAGAAAATACGACTTCAGTAACAGAGTGGTCAATGCCTGGAATGTACTACCTGACTCTGTGGTTTCTTCCCCAAACCCCCAAAATTTTAACCTTAGACTGTCTACTGTCGACCTCACCCCATTCCTAAGAGGTCTTTAAGGGGCGTGCATAAGCGCACCAGAGTGCCTACCGTCCCTGTCCTAATATTTCCTTTTATTCGTATCCATTTCATGTATTTATAATCATGTTTATACTTATATCTGTTATCTAATACATGCTTGACAAAATAAATAAATAAAATAAATAAGTAGGCCAGCGGCCACGCAGGGTCCTGCTGGACAGGGCTAATGGAGCCACTGCCACGAGACAAGGCACATGTCAGGGCATGGGATGGCCTGGCCTGGCTACGGGGACCCTGAGGTAAGCCGGTGCGGGGCACGTGGGGCATCCCCACCACCATCCCGCCTCGCAGTGGCGGCTCTAGCACATCGCGCAGCCTCCTGCCCTGCCGCGAACAAGCAGAAGAAGTGGGCCTCCTGTACATGGGGGGCAAATAAGACACCCTCTGAAAATAAGCCCTAGTGCTTATTTTGGGACCCCGTCTTATTTTCGGGAAAACACAGATAGCTAGAAAAATAAGGTTAGTGTATCTGGATGAAAATATTTTATAGCCACTAGGTGACAGCAAAGAACCAGAATTTTCTACATCTCTCCTGCCATGTAATGGTGACTTGGATGTTTGCAGTAATTCTACATGAGAAAGCCAATGTAATTTCACATTCTTCCTAATTGATTCTACTGACCATAAAGGTTGCTGAATCTCTTTTTCCCAGTTCTGATGAAAGAAACCAACAATTTTGAATCAACACAATAGAACACTCTGTGAAGTTGGGTGGAACAGGGGAACTTTTCTGCCCCCAATTTGCATTTTCCTCCAGTTACTTTCAGTCTCTAAGGACAGTAGAAGATGTGACGGGGATGAACTAGATGAGGCAGGGCAAAATTTTTGGGCCTCTTTTTTGTTCTGTTGGGGTTACAGTAAATTAGGAATATTAGGTCTAGTAGAGGCCTAGCACCTATTTTGCTTTAAAAATACTGTATGGAAAATTGTTCTAGTAAACTTCAATATTTTGCTATCCAGTGTTAGTAGCCCCACATGGTGGGGGGCAGGGGTGAAATTCAAAAATTTTCCCTACCGGTTCTGTGGGTGTGGCTTGGGCGTGGCAGGGGAAGGATAATGCAAAATCTCCATTCCCACCCCACTCCTGAGGGAAGGATATTGCAAAATCTCCATTCCCACCCCACTCTGGGGCCAGCCAGAGGTGGTATTTGCCGGTTTTCCGAACTACTCAAAATTTCTGCTACCGGTTCTCCAGAACCTGTCAGAATCTGCTGAATTTCACCCCTGGTGGGGGGGTCTCATGAGGCTGCAAATAGGTGCTATGCTGTATGATATTGTCTCTAGACAATATAACATAACATAGATGAATCCCTAAAATATACACTAATGTTTTTCAGCGTATTGCATAAAGCCCAATATATCAGCTAAGTTTAAAAAACCCAGTGATGTACAGGATTTTTAAAAATTGCTTTGAAACTTTTGCTTTGAACTTTTTTTGTATGTTTGCTTTTGTTTCACTAGACTAGCTTATATGTTAGTTGATTGAGCTACTTGGATTTTGTTGTGTTTTGTTTGGCAAACTGGAATATGGAGGAAGTAGAGGGAGGAGACAGACCTATGTAGAATGATATGAATGTAGTGATGAATAGGAGAAAAATGCTGCACCGCAGACTTTCATTTTCTACCAATGTTTTCCTGGCTTTGGGATCATATGTGGAAATTCTGATGATGTCAGTGTAAGTGTACAACAGTAAAAAGCACCTTTGATGCCTGGAAATTGTGAAATGGAATGCTTGAACCCAAAGTCAGTTAGAAAGAGGAAATTTTTTAGCTGGATCTGTTTTCCTTAGTAATCCCATATAGCTGGGTCTAGAAAGTCATGTATGGAACGAATTTAGTGGCTAACCAGTAAAGTTGTTATTCAGGAAATCCTGGTTCCAATCTCATTTCAGCCAAGAAGTATGTCTCAGATCCACGTGTCATTTAAAATAACATTGAATCAATATTGTAAGAATTACTCAACAATTGCCAAGGTGAGCATTGTAATAATTATCCAGCTATTTATTTATTTATTTATTTAAAATATGCATATATCCCACAGCTTCTTTATGGGCTAGAAAACAACCTTCCCTAAATAGCGTGAGAGATTGGGAGGGTGAAAAAGGAACGGAAGGGACAATAAACATAAGTAATAAGTCTAATAAATGACAGATCAGCCCAGGTGACAAGAAAGCTGGGAAGAGGTGTTTCAAATTATTCAGAGACTCTACCTGTTGAATGAATTCACTGAAAATGAGATGGGAAATTCCTCTGGTAGTTTCCAAGGCTCTGTATTTTTCCCAAGATTAGAGTAAAATATAAAGATATTTTACTCGAGGCTTTGTAGAAGGAGAACCATGTTAATCTATGGTAGTAAAAAAAAATGAGAAGATGGTACTTTTTTCACACTAATACATTTTATTAAAAGGCATCATGAGCTGCAGCCCACTTTAGCAGATGCATAGAGTGGTTGTGCAGATGTAGGTTACCTCACCACAGTTTAAACCCTAATGCATTAAAAAGTGCATGCCTTTTAATTAAAGTTCTTAATCGGAAAAGGTGCCACCAGATTCCTTGTAATTTTTTTACTGAAGTCTTTGTATGTCAGCTCCTCAAGATAGCCTGGGTCAAGAAATAGACACCGGAGGGATTCTAGGAGTGCTGTTTTTATTATTGTCAGTATACAGAATCTGAAAAGCTTATCCAAAACCTTCACTGCTCCTTTTTAAGGACAAGATCGAGACAGGAATATGAGAATGGGTTTCATTCAGTGACCTTGTGAGCAATCTCACTGTCCATCCTTCAATATTCATCCCTAAGGACAAGTCACCTAATCCTTGGTCGTCTCAGGCTCCAGCTGTTGCTTCTGAATTCCAAGGCAGTTTGTTATAAATTGTTCTTATTTGTTATTTAATCAAAATGAGGCAGCCAAATTATTGTACTGTATATAATGAGGATCTGGGTAGGCTTGGTGGATGGGTGTGTGTCATTCTCTTTCAAAGATGTGCAAGCTGGATTTCAAGTTAGGCATTAGCTGTGAGTCCAGGGGAGAGAAGACAGGATGGCTATTGTTATGTGTGGGTCTGTCCTTAGAGCTGTGCCCCAAAGATAACTGGAAGGGAGACCCTCTGGATCAAGTTGTGCTCTAGGAAGACTCGGGATTGCTCCTGCTGTACTGCATTCTCTGTTGCCCAGCATCATCCCTACCCCATTTGCTAGATTTCATTGCCAGGTAATCAGCAATTTCAACCTGCCTCTGGAGACATTTATTCTGGGGCAACTCAGAAGTTCAGAGCTGCTTTGGTAACCATGGACCTGTCCCAAGTTATGGAAGGTTCAACGCATACCAGTGATCACACCTATTTGTCTCAGGGCAGTTGAAACGGATCTGGCAGTGAAGAACGTTACTGTTGGTCCTTGTCGTGGTCAGATCACTTTCTGATTGCTTTTTGGCTTGCTAGTGCAGCCACCCCAGGCACTGCAGAGAGGTAAGATCTGCTGAATTGGTCTATTCAATCAACTAATGGACTCCGTGGGGCTTCAGAGAGGGCTTGGGGTTTTCCTTGAAAATTTGATAGGCAGTTTGGTCCAGGAATTAATTGCATCTTGGAATGGGTAGGTGATATAGGGGTCTTGGATTGAATTTCTCCTATGTGGCCTCTCTCAACTCTGTCAATCCCAGAGTGCTCCTTGATTCTTCAAGGAACTCTGGGAGAAGAACTGCCAGAAGAGATGCCCGGAGCATCACTGAAGAAAGATGAAGAGTGAAATCCAACCAAACATGAATAGAAGACCACACTGTAGATCACATCTTGGTAACAAGAATAGCAACACGTATTTATTTCTCTGCTCTTATTGGGTATGCCAATAACTATCTGGCAGCCCTGATCAAGGATGATGTATTCCTTGCTGGAGAACAACAACCCGTAGAGCCATCAGATGCTGTGAGAAATCCAGCGGATAAGGCCGCTATCTGAAAGATAAAGTCTCTCTAATCTACTTGCAGTTGGACTCTTGCCTGGGCATGTCTGCATGAGCAGCCTGAGGCATGGTCTTGTGATGGAATGATTGAGCCTATGACTCCCAAGCCAGTAAACAGGGTCCTTCAGATTATGAACCTGGCCATTATTAAATCCATGTCCTTCTTGGCTTGTTAAGTCTCCTTGAGAGGTGTTTTGCACTTGGGTCCATGTTGTGATGTCACTTCTTTGAGGGAGGGGTTGGTTTTACTGGCCTTAAAAGGAGGTGGGGAGGGGTGCATCCCTTCTCAAGAAGCTATTGCTGTACCCAACAATTCTGGGCAGCTTTCATCTTTAAAAGGTGTTCCTTTTTTAAGAGAAGGTGGTTTATTCTAGACTCATTTTGGTTGTTTCAGACTAGGACCGTGATGGCAAACCTATGGCACGCGTGCCGGAAGTGGCACGCAGAGCCATCTCTCCGGGCACGCGAGCCATTGCCTGTTGCTCTTCCGGCGCGCTGGCCAGCTGGTCTTCACACGCGCGGGAGCGCCGGAAACTGGAAGAGCAGCTCCCCGGTGCACATGCGCGCGCCGGGAAGATGATCTTCCAGTTTCCAGCGCACACATGCACACTGGCCACCTGGTCTTCTGGTTTCTGGCACATATGCACGCGCGAAGACCAGCTGGGAAACCGGAAGATCATCTTCCCGGCGCATGCATGTGCACCGGGCGGCTGCTCTTCCGGTTTTCGGCCCGCACACGCTCCCGTTTCGGCACTCGGTGCCGTAAAGGTTCGCCAACACTGTTCTAGACAAATCTCCAGCATGCTCTGATATTTCTGGCCATTTTTGCCGGTGTGCATGTGTGTGCCGGAAACTGGAAGATCATCTTCCCGGCATGCGCATGCGCACCGGGCGGCTGCTCTTCTGGTTTCCAGCGCAGGCATGCGCGCTGGCCACCTGGTCTTCCGGTTTCTGGCGCGCATGCACGCGCGAAGACCAGCTGGGAAACCGGAAGATCATCTTCCCGGCGCATGCATGTGCACCGGGTGGCTGCTCTTTCGGTTTCCGGTGCATGCATGCGCGCTGGCCACCTGGTCTTCCACTTTCCAGTGCGCATGCACGCATGAAGACCAGCTGCTCTTTGTGCGTGCATGCGCACTGGAAACCGGAAGATCATGTTCCCGGTGTGCACATGCGCACCGGGCAGCTGCTCTTCCAGTTTCCGGCACGCACGCGCATGCTCCCATTTCGGCACTCAGTGCCAAAAAGGATCGCCAACACTGGACTAGGACATAGTATGAAGATAACACTGATCACCTTTGTTGATGACTTCTGGTGGAGCTAGCACAGGGGTGCCGTGTCCATCCTGGTTCTCCGTGATTTCTCAGCAGTTTTTGATACCATTACACTGGTACCCTTCTGAGATTATTATGGGGATTGGGAGTGGGGGGATACATCGTTTGTAGAGTCCCCCATTTGTAGAGTACTTAGAGCTCAACACTCTCATGCTTTCTGTTTGCATCTACATGAAACCACTGGGTGAGAACTTGCATCAGTCTGGAGTCTGGTACCACCTGCCTGCTAATGATATTGAATAATACATCTCATCCCTGGGCTACCCAAGCAATGCTGTCAGTGCCTTTGTGTGCTCTTATGACAACATTGTCTCGCAAGCTGAACTGGTTGCCAGTCAGCTTCAATTCAAGGTGTTAGTTATCATTTATAAAGCTATTAAAGGCCTAGGTCCTGGTCATTTCAGGGACCATGTAACTCTGATAATTTGTGCCCTTCCTATGCAATATGGCAGGATGGGCCTTTTGTGGGTTCCTTCACTTAAACAATGTGGTCTGTCAGCTCTAGAAAGCAGACCTTTTCTGTTGCAATGCCTGCTCTCTGTGTAGTGTTGCACACTGCTCAGAATTGTATGGCATTATTGGCCGCCTAATCCCAAATTAAATAAAACAAAAAGGCAGTTCTGTTCTCTTTCTAGTGCTTTCTACTTTCCCAGGGCCAAGTAATCATTCCATTCCATTCCTCTTCCCCATTTCCTTTTCAAGGCCAGAGTTAAATTCCCCTTACCTTAGCTATTAGTCTGAGGATGTAAGCCTTCCAATTACAGGTAGTCTTCGACTTACAACAGTTCATTTAGTGACCATTCAAAGTTACAACAGCACTGAAAAATGTCACTTATGACCATTTTTCATAGTTATGACCTTTGCAGCATCCCCATGATCATGTGATCAAAATTCAGATGCTTGGCAACTGATTCATATTTATGACGGTTGCAGTGTCCCAGGATCATGTGATCCCCTTTTGCAATCTTCTGACAAGGAAAGTCAATGGGGAAGCCAGATTCACTTAACAACTGAGTTACTAACTTATGAATTGCAATGACTCACTTAATAACTGTGGCAAGAAAAGTCGTAAAATGGGGCAAATGTTAAATAACAAATGTCTCATTTAACAACATAAATTTTGGGCTCAATTATGGTCGTAAGTCAGGGACTACCTGTATAGCCTTTAATTTGTATTGGGACTACAGCTCCCAGAATTCCTCTCAACAAGTTTCACAGCCATGTTGATTTGGAATTACTGAATAAGAGGCCTCATACACATACATCGAGAGAGCCCACAGTTAAGAAAAACAAGGGTGGATATTTACCCCTTCTTTGGGGCTTTGGGAAGAATATCTATGTTCAGGAAACAAATCTGATTTCTATTCTAGGGTCAGTTTTTGGAAGTTTTCAGATAGATAAGTATGCAATAAGAAAATAACTGCATTCCCACTTCCTCCCAAAAAAACATGGAGCGAATAAAAGAAAATCAGAAACAAGTCTTATGCATTGGGACAATTATATGAATGATAAGAGTTCTATATTTTATTTATTATTTTGCTTCATTTATTTCATTGTCTGGGTATTTATTTATTTATTCAATTTCTATACCGCCCAACTCAAGTGAGCATTGTTGGACTCAGTTTTGGGAGAGAGGCAAACAAGATATATTCTAAGTTCCAAAAGGGAAGAAAAGAACAGTTATGTTAATAAGAGTATTATTTCATATTTTCCCAACTTTATTCCTTCAAGAGCAACCTAAGTGAATATTCCTTGGTAACTGATATGCTGCTTAAGGTATTATATTATGAGAAGGGGGAGTGGGTTGAAGAAAAGAAAAAAATACCTACAGCCATTTGGGACTACAACCAAGCCTTTTCCTCTCTTTTCATTTTCACACTCAGAAGTACTTTTGCTGCCACTGTTTCTCCCTTTGAACAGCTGTTTACTTCAAATAGCATCTTTCAGGCCAAATAGTAGGTGATACTTTTAAAGAGGAGCTGGGTTGCACTTTTACAGGAACAAAATACCATTGGCAAAGCATTAAGTTTCGTCTGGAGACTACTTCATTGGAAATAGTAGTTTACTATGGACCATGTATATGTTTTAGCAGCCAGTATGAATATGATTTAAATGCATGAATGAGGTGATTGCTGATAGAGGTATTCGAACAGTTCATCTATATGGAAAGGAAAGAAGGAAGTAAAGTAAGATAGACCAGATTTTAGAGCAGCTAAAAGAAAAGATAGTGCAAACTTAACTTTCTGCCCAAGAAATTTGAATCATTACTTAGGATACCACTTCCCCAACACTCAATGCACAATGAGAAAAATTTCATAGCATCCTCAATTATCTGTTGACAGCTCAAGAAGTTGATGGAACATAAAAATTAATCCTCTTCAGGTGAGATTTAATGTTTAAACTAGTGGTTTGGAAATGTTGGGAAACGTTTAATTTAGTCTTCTCCAATTTGGTAGCCTCCGAATATATCAGGGTCTCAATATACTGTATCTGGCAGGCGGAAGAAAGGGAAAGGTTGATGGAAGTTCTATTGAATTTGATGGTCCTCAACAGAACTGCCTCTGTGTTCATCAGGATACATCCTCAGACTAATAGCAACTGGTTGAAAGGGCTGCCACCTTGTGGTATTTCATTTAGAGATATTGTGGTGCTGGGGAAAAACAGCAGGAAAGATTCGTTTGTAGTTTTATTAACGAGGCCGGTGATATTGTAAGCGGGAATATAACACTTTCAGGATAAGTCCAGTGAGTTGTTTAACTTCCTTCCTTACTTCTCCAAGGCAATGTTGACAATAGTGTTCTGAGTGCTGAATAGAAGGGAGTCTATTTGTCCAGTCTTTGGCACTGGCAATCCATCATTTCCATGCCTCCATTTGAAACAAATGAATTCATATCAAAGCCCACTATTTAAAGAAATACCCTCCCCTGCAAAAGTAAATCAGGAAACACATATGTGCATTTTATTTTTAATTTCATGGCGTACAGAAAGCTCTGTTGCAAGGGGGAAAAACGGGTTTTTTTTTTCCAAACTGGGATGTGCAAAATGGTTTCTTTTTTTTAACCAACAGTTCTTAGACCAGGTTCTTTTAGGAACAGAAGAACCATCAGTATCCAGATTCTGCCAGGGTTCATTTGACTGTGTTCCTGTAAAGCAGGGGTGTCAAATTCGATTTCATTGAGGGCTGCTTCAGGGTTGTGTTTGACCTGGGGGGTGGGGCCTGGCCGGGGTGGGTGTAGGCGTGGCCAGCTTGACATCACTCGTGTCAGGGGCACCTGTGGTGGCCAAGTGCTAAGGCAGGACTTCCCTCAGGCCCTCCCTCACTCTCATTATAATCTCCCTCCCTCCCTCCCTCCCTCCCTTCCCTATTCATTCTCCTTCCTTCCTTCCTTCCTTCCCCTTTCCTTATTTTTCCTTCCTTGCTCTCTTCTCTTCTCTTCTCATTTTTTCTTTTTTCTTTTTTGTCTTTCCTCTTTCCCTTTCTCCTTTCCTGTCCCTTCTTGTATGCTCAGATGCAAAAGGGGAAACATTTCTCCTTTTGTTTTGTTTTTATTTTGTTTTTCCCTCTGCCAGCGAAAATGGAGTTGGGGGGCCACATGCGGGCCCCCCGGACCCCGTTTTCAGCCACGACGGCCTCCTGCAGCCCTCTGCCAGTGAAAACGGAGCTCCGTTTTCACTGGCAGAGGGCTGCAGGAGGCCGTCATGGCCAAAAACGGAGCCCGGGAGGGCCACCTGCGGCCCTCGAGCTCCATTTTTGCTGGCAGAGGCACCGCGGACCGGTCCTTTGCTGTTTCCAGGGTGGCCCCGCGGGCCAGATATAAGCACCCCTGCTGTAAAGCCTTTTCTGAAACTCACTACATTTTAGCTTGTCATATCCAGCTTTCCACTTGTATTTTTGAAATTCTAAAGAAACAGTTCTTCTGAGGTTATTTGTAACTGCTGGATGCTTTTTGTCATTTGAACACTGTAAAATTTTTGAACTCTTACTCCTTGAATATACACAAACAGGGTGCTTGAAGGATAAAGAAAATGGAAAGGCTCTTCAAGATTCATAGAAAAGGACATTGTGGTGAAGCAGTCAGCTTCTTTTTTTTTTTATTTGTATCTCTCCTTTATTATTTTTACAAATAACTTAAAGAGGTGGACATACTCAACAACCTTCTTTCTCTTATTTTCACTCAGCTGGCCTTCATGGCTAAGGCAGAACTTGAACTCACAATCACCTGCTTTCTAGCCTGGTGCTTTTATACCAATTTATATAGCTGCCCATCTCACAAATGAGCGATTTGGGCAGCATACAAAAGAGCTAAAATATTAAAATATACAAAAACCCATCTAAAGCAAAGAATGATAGTTGAAGGGATGTTAAAAATAGTGGAGCCACCTTCACTAGTTCATATTTGTTTGTCTCCTATACTGAATCAAATAAAAATGAAGCCATCTTAAGAAATAGTTGTTTCAGATTTCATTCCATTCTTCAAATTTGGCAATGAAGGTGGCGAGATGTTCTGTCCAGAGAGGTTAACATGGTCCCTGGCTGGTGGATAACCCTGCTTTTTCATTCTTCCTGCAGTCCTATCCCTGTTGAAAGAGCAAGCACCAGGCACCGTTTTTGTGTTCCTGAAGAAGCTTCTTGGATGAAAAGCTAAAAGGTTTTCAAGGAAAAAAGCCAAGAAAGGCCAATTGCTTTTTGGAAAAGCACTTTTGGGACAATTGTTCTAAGTAATCTTCAAGATAAAAGAAGAGGAAACCAGGAATATAAGATGAAGTTAAATGCAAAACATCAGAGAGAGATGAAGAGGGAGAGAGATCCAACTTCACTGATTGTTTGTATTTCATAGGGGTGTGTTCACTTTCCATTCTAGACCCCTGACATCTTCCTCTTCACCAAAGTCCTCTGAGTATTTGTAACACTTTCAATAATAGTTTTTAGAATAGAAACATCTCCATGTGTACTTCTTAAAATTTGAGGCTGCTGAGGACTTCTTTGCTTTCAGTGTAGGATTCTTATTGCTTCCTGACAAATGGAAAAGTAGCCAGGTATTAACACGCATCTACTTGGGGATCATGTCTTCAGCTGAGAAGCCTCTAGTCTGATTTTCCTAAGTATGTTAATTCTTAGGAATAATCTTGGCAAGCACCTTCATCACCTCCATGTACTAAAGTTTGCCTAGTCACCCAACTAAGCTGCCTGACAAACTGCTCGGAAACTCCCCAAGAAATTGAGGTAACCAGCTGGACCCACAACCGTAGACCATCTGGTAGAGATTGGTGGTAGCCATGAACCTCAAAGTCCTGAGAATACGTTATGATTGTGATGCAATACTAGCTTCTAGCTTCAGATCATGTGTCTGAAGGAAAAAAACAGATCGAATGTGTGCCCTGTGGTGTAAATTTGGGCCTCAATTATTTGGGACGAGTACAGGATTTTCATGGTGGCAATGAAATCCCCGTTCATCCACACTGAGCTCAACACAGAAATGCTGATTCGGTTTAATATTTTATAGGGATTATTCCTTAAAAGATTTTAGTCCTGATTCTTTTCATCCCTACTGCGCTTTCCCTTCTGTTCTGTGTATTTTGCTCCATTTCCACTGGAAATGTAGAAGATGACCTAAAATTAAAAGGGGGCTCCTTGGCTATATTTAGACTGCAGCTTCCTCAGTAGGTCCAGGTTATATCTGAATAAGTTGACTACCAAGCGCTGTTGCCATGGCAACTGAGACTCTCTCATCTTCAGACCAGGACATTGCTGTTAAATACTGAAGCAGGCATTAAAATATCTTAGGGGAGTATCTATAGGAGCACATATGGTGTGTTAACTGGCTCTGTTTGGCAGCAGCATTCAATTTTCAACCGCAATTTTATTTTCCTTTGCTAAGGCTCAGACTAAGTAGATTTCATATGTCCTCCTTTGCCAAGGGGGAAAAAAACCCAGAAGCAAACCTCAAATACCAGAATTTAAAATTGTGGGTTTCAAGGATTAACTTTCAGGTAGATTTTGGGTCACAACAGAGAAAGGTGCACTGCTGATCAGTAGATGACTCCCAATAATTTGCATCCTCTGGAAAACTAAGAAATGCCTTTTCTTTTTCCTTTGTATTTTATACTTTGATAAACTAATAAAAATTTAAATGATAAAAAAATAATTTGGAGGAGAGATAATCTTGAGCTTCTGTACAAAAGCGAGATATAGATTTAATTAATACATACAGTCTACATTTTACTTATTTAAATGTATTATCCGCCCAGTGCCAGTGAACTCTCTTGGCTTGCTTTCCAAAGTTCTATTCCAACTTTTGTAAAGCTCAGGGAGTTTAACCGGGTGGGGGAATATCACAAGCCTATCCAAAGAACCACTCAAAATTTGCAAATACGTTTCCTGGAAAGGCCTGGTTTTACCTGGGGAGGTGGCTGCAGCCTCTCCAGTCTCCCTCTCAAAATTTCTTAGGCGTCGCTTTCCTTTCGTCCTTCCTCCCCCCGAAGCTTTGTACAGTACCAGCAGGGCGCAGGGCACTCTTTTAAGGCCATCCTACTGGACAGCCCAACTAGGGGGCGCTGTGGCGCTGGAACGTCTCCCCGGTGCGCCGCCGGGAAAGGGGCCGTTGCTAGGAGACCGGGAAGACTCGGCTTGGAGCAAGCGACCCGCTCGCAGAGAGGGGCGCGGTGGGTCGAGGAGGAGGAGGAGGAGGAGGAGGAGAAGAACGGGAGGGCCGGAATAAATAATACACGAGCAGGCTCTTTTGGTGGAAAGGTCGGTGTCACTTCGTAGGGCAAGTCTTGTGTTTGCGCGTGGGTGGGTGGGTGGGTGAGTGACGGTGT
>QLTV01003097.1:3610445-3640445 GCA_003457575.1 Thermophis baileyi
TGTTTCAGAGTCAATTCCTATTATGGGATGATGACGGAAAGGGAATTTCTGGAAAAAACACACACGTAAAAACAGTTTTGTTTGATCTGAATATCTACAGGTAGCCCTTACAACAGTTCGTTTAATGACCCTTCAAAGTTACAACGGCCCTGGAAAAAGTGACTTATGACCGTTTTTCACACTCACCACCTTTGCAGCATTCGTGGGATCAAAATTCAGCTGCTTGGCATCTGGTTCATATTTATGACCGTTGCTGTGTCCCAAGATCATGGGATCCCCTTCCCAACAAGGAAAGTCAATGGGGGGAGCCAGATTCACTTAACAACCAGGTTAACCAGTTGTATATATGATGTACAATGACAATAAAGGCTATTATTATTATTATTATTATTATTTATTATTTATTATTATTATTATTATTTATTATTTATTAATAATTAATATTAATATTATTATTGTTGTTGTTACTAAATCAACGGCAGTGATTCACTTAACAACCGAGGCAAGAAAGGTCATAAAATGGCAAAGCTCACTTAAAAATGTCTCACTTAACAACATAAATTTTGGGCTTGATTGTGGTCGTAAGTCGAGGACTACCTGTGTTATCTGAAACAGGTTTGTGTTTTAGCAAGAATTTTGGCATGGCTCCTGTTTGGAAGGAGAGTCTAGACTGCTGGCCCCTGTAGTAAAGAAACAGCTTCTTTTGAGAGTGAATTATTAGGCTACAACCCCTCACTTCCCTTGGTGTGATTGAAGGATTCCGTCACAAGTTGAATTCCCTGTGGAAAGACTCGACCCTATTTTCAAATGAGAAACCTTGAGATGCTAGGCCAGGGGTGTCAAAACTGGCGGCCTACGGGCCGGATGCATCATGTGCAGGCCACGCCCACCTCAACTCCACGAAGGGAAAAATGTCATGATACATCATGTGATGGCAACGTGACGCAGCGAGTTTGACACCCGTGTGCTAGACCAAACTAAATCCAAAAACACTAGGGAATTCTTGGAAGCTTACCATTCAGACAAATCACATAGACATAAACCACATTTATGCACCAGAAGAGACAATAAAAAGCTAAGAAGGAAACAGACCAGAAAACATCCTTTTCACCAACCAACACCCAGATAAGCAGGGATTAATACCAGAAAAACAATCTAGCAAAAACAGTATCCTAATCAAGGAGAAAACTATACCCTCACCAGTATGGTCAGGCAGGGTAAGCTACTGTATACAAACAGGGAGCAGATATCACACTCACTAGCAGTGATGATGTTACCTACTTGGGTAATGAGATGTCTGGGGGGGGGGAGAGCATCAAGGACTCTATAGAATTACCTCTTTGGTCAAGGCTAATTGGAAGGAGACATTGATTAAAGCAGGGATTCAGAGCTTGTGTTGTCACAACAGTCTTAACCAGGTCAGTTACAAATCTGGTGATTGCATTCCTATTAATTTTTACGTTGATTGGCTTATTTGTGGCTTAGCATGTGCTGTGAAGCCAGGGCATTTGTCATTTTTAGTAAAGGATTTTATTCAGTAATATAAACAAATATACAGATTTAAAGGGAAGAAAAAGAATAAAGAAAAAATGGAACATGAAAAAAGGAAAGGAAAAAAATATGTAAAGAATCAGTTTTTTTTAATCAAACAAATTAATTTTCCCATTTCTGCAAATTCTGTAATCTTCCCCAATCACTCTGTTGTGGGTATTTTGGAATCTTTCCATCTTTGTGGCTGCAGTAATCTCGCGGCAGTAACCATGTACAAAAACAGTCTTCTACGAGTCTTTTCTGGTTGACTGTCCATGAGCCCCAAGAAAATTTCTGGTTCCAACTGAATATTAATCTTTAAAATTCCAGTTTGGTCCAGTGTTTACGGCACCAGGCTAGAATCCCTGCAGTTTTCTTGGCAAGATTGCAGAAGTGGCTTACCATTGTCTGCTTTCTAGGGCTGAGAGGAATTGGCCCAAAGTTACCCAGGTGGCTTTGTGCCTAAGGTAGGCTTAGGGTTAGTGAGTAGAATTCATTGTCTCTAAACCAGTGCCTTAACCTCTATGGCAAACTATTTTAATTGGCAGAGGCCGTATGTGAAGAATTATATGCCAATTAAAGTTCAACATAATTAACAATTGGCACATAATTCAAGTCCAAGGTCAAGTTTCACCACTTGTTTTCAATTCCTTGCATTAGCATGCAACTTCTGGCTAAAAGATTCAAGGCAACCTCTTGGGGGTGGGAATCTCCACAAAGAAAACTGTTAAACCAGTTCATCATGACATGTGTATTTTGCTTTTGATTATTTGATATTTCAGGCTCAGGGATGGTTTCCTCCCTGCCTTCCAGCAAGTGATTTCACAGTTTTTATCCTCACTAGATTTTAGAACCCTGGTGTGGAAATGGGAGCAAGTGTGGAAAAGTGATCAAGGCTGGCACGTGAGGAAAAAGAGGTCCGGTTTTGTGACTTCAGGCTTCAAAGGCATCTAAAGACCACAGGGATAGAATTAAAATAAGGAAAAGAAAAACAGAAGAAAGAACAATGTATTTGTTTTATATTATTTATTGAATTTGCACACTTTTTTCTCCTAAAAGAGGCACTAAATGTATTGAACACTATAAAAATGAAGGGAAATCTAGACAAATGAATTGGTTAATTTAAATCCTGTTAATATAAAGACACAGTATTCAGCCACGTTAAGACCAAACTGACAGATAATTAACTTTAATATTAACACATCTGCCTAAATAAAAACATATTTGCCTACTATTGGAAGAGCAGAAAGGAGAATATCAAATTGTATTTCTTTAGTAGGGAAGTTCAAAATGTGAACCATCCATTCAGAAGGAATTATTTTCTATTCTCCCTTAAACTGCTTCTGATAGCATTAGGACCAAGAGAATTCCAGTTATAAAGTTTGGAAAAGATTGTATGGAGAACGTGATATTTCAAGTATCCACTTCTTATCAATCATCAGCAGAATTTTGAGTTATGGAAAGGAGCATAGTGACACTCAAAGAAGCAACTGTAACACTACTGTAGAGTCACAGCTCCTAAAACTGGTTCCATTCAATAATTTGGCCAAAACATCCCTGATCAGCTGATGCTTCTAATATGTTCAAGTTAGATTGTGTTACAATAGTTCATACAGGAAGTAACTTAGCATTTGGGAAACGGCTTCAAATCCCAGCTCATCTGCAAAGCACATGGTTGACTTTCTGTTTCTCAGCCTGAACCTCCTCATAGGGTTATGAGGATGAAAGGGTGGGATGGGGAAAATAATATACTATGTCTAAATATTTTAGAAGAAAGTGAGGATAATTATGTATAAAGAATGGTAAACAGACAGGATTAAAGGAATGAGTAATACAATCATTGAATTTAGAGATGTAAAATAGCAGCTTGGTTTAGCAGTCAGAATTGTATCTCTTAGCTTAAAATGGGATTTCTCAATTTAGAACTTTCCAGAAATGTTAGCTTAACAATTTACATAATCTTTAGACAGGATATGTCCAACTCAGAAAATATAATAGGCATACAATTTAATACCTCTAGATGCCAATATATTGGGAAATGACTTTAGATCAACTTTGTTAACTTGGGTCTTTCCTCTGTCCGACAGATCTCTCCATTTTCTAAATATAAACATGCCCAAAAAGAAGGGACCCAAACGGGCTGTACTCACTGAAGAAGAACGGTTGCTTATGATGCAACAAAAGCTGCTGGCTGAGGAGGAAATGAGTAAGAAGAAGGAGGACATGTTGATCCAATTTCTAAAGGTACTATTTGGTACTCAAAAGTTAAAGCACACCATGCTACAATGAAGCCAAAAATAAGCGAGATGTACTCTGTTCTAAGGAGAGGATTGTAGGACCAGCAAAATGTGCTGCATTCTATCAAATGTGAACGATAACTTTACAATATAGAAATAGTATTTGTATCAGATATATACAAATCAAAACTGATTTTGCTCAAAATCAAGTCATGTGTCAAAGTTCTCTTTATGTTACAATTGAAGCAGAGCATGGCTTTCAAATAGCATGAATCACAAAATAGTAGAAGCAATATTAATAAATGATTGAAGAATACCTTGTAGTCTGAAATGTTTTATGCAAACACATTAAATATAAAAAAAGAAATGAGCAACATCTTTAGATATATTTTTGGACCTCAAGATCAGCCTGTGACAGAGTTTCAAATTAATGAGATGAATTGAATAAGAGGTGATTGTATAATAATGAATTTATTTAATGTAAAAAAAAAGATCAGGAATAGGCTAGTGGTTCAGAGGGATATATATAAGACAAGGAAGGGTAGGTAATGCCGTTAGTCAGTATTTACTGAAAACTCTCAGTCTTATTCACATGGAGCTTAAAATGTTTAATCAGTGGAGTAATATTTGGCCCAGAATAATATCTAACATTCAAAACAATGGTTAAGATGATATAATACCACCAAAGGGGATTATTTTCACTTTCCCCTTGCAGCTTCTGATATGCCTTCAAGCTCTTCTCTGATGGGAAATCTTTGGAACAGATTTTAAAGGACAGGGTGCAAAGAGCTGGAGAGGCTAGGAGACATCTTCATTATATAAACACATTTCAGCTTACATGGCAATGAAGTTCATCCTTCAACTACTAGGTACCTGTAGGGAAAAATTCTTGAGTGAAGATCTTTAAGTCTGTATTGAGATTACAGAACCAATAAATATCTGTTTATATTATTTCAGTGCATGCTTGCTTCAGTTTGTACAAGAAATCTAATCAAACAAATGTAGATTGTTGATGAAAACAGTTTCCATTATGAATTTTGCATGGCCATAATTGCTTCATTTCCCATATTTTTCTCAGTGAAAAAATATTCAAGACATTTTGATCTTCAGAATCATTTCATATTTAGTCACTGCCTGCATTGTCTACTTGATTCAGGGGTAAACTCTGGGGGAATGCATTGTAAGCTGTGACTTGCATTTCAGGACAAGTTGGCCAAGGAGGAACACAACAGCTCGGTGAATCTGCATAAGATCAACTTGCAATGGCGCACTGTTCTCCGCGAAGTCAAGGCCAGGGAACTACGTAAAGATATTGAGATTCTCAGTCAGACATTTGAACGTGTTGTGGATTGCAAAGACAATGTCATTAAGGTGAGCAGCAATCTCTAAAAGTCCATGGAAGAAGACTGTATCAAGCAGTTGGGGATACTCTTCTAGAAAGGCAAGGCAGGTAGGAATAGAAAGCAACTTGTGAAACTCTCTGGCTATATGGCATTATGCAAAAAGAGTATGAGCTGTGAGAACAAATTATATACCTTTAAATAAAAATTGTTCTCAGTTGGTGTAGAGATGGAGGTCATTTGGAGGTTGTGTGCAGCAAACTGCCTACCTCAGAAGGGCCTCAAGTACCTACATGAATCTCACCCAGTTCCCATGATTTCACCCCGTTCATATTGCCTGGATGAAGCAGGACACTATCTCTGGCTGGTACATGATCTCATCTAGGTTGTATTAACAGGATGTAGGATGTTCTTAAAGATTGGCAAGGAGAATTCACCAATGAAAATGCTGTTGCTCTTTGTTACCTTTTGCTGCTTGTAAAACTGTATATAAGCAATAAACACTGCGAAGGCAGTCAGACATCTTGGCATCCTGCAATGACTGGTCTCTAACTCCATCAAGTTGGTATCATCTTGTGCAGTGTTTATCTCTTTTATATATTTTAGTCGACTTTCAGGGATACACTGTCACATATTGTATACAGTGAGGAAAGGCAAGATTTATTAATATAACAGTGTGTTAGCAAACATACAGACATAACTTTTAAGAAGCTTCTCTGAAAAATAGAAGTGCTTACTATCTCACATAAAACCGAGATAGGTAATAAGGTAGTTTGCTTTTGTCCTCTGCATTCTCAAGCACAGAAGACCAGCAATATTATTTGTTCCTTCTCATCTGTCTAACGTTTAATTTTAAAGTACGCACAGTTATTCCAGGCTGCATAGTGCACTGTCTCATTATGAGGCTTGGTCCTCTCTACGAAAACAGAAAAGGGACAGGAAGTGCAGCACTCCAGTTGTGTGAAGTTGCCACACAAGCTCAGCATCAGGAGCCAGTGTGATGCTCTTCAGGAAGAAGCCATGGAAGACCCAAAGGTGCTTTTCAAAAGGCAGCTGGACTTTCTTGGTTTTTTTTCCTTCATCCAAGAAGCTTCTTCAAGTCAGAACTGAAAAAGTTTCTTGGATGAGAAGCGAAACATTTTCAAGGGAAAAAAACCCAAGAAAATCCTGAAGAACAACCATGACTTGGATGATTGAGAATCTCCATAGCCATTAAAAGCCATGGAAGAAGCAAGGCACAAGTCAGTATGCCATCACTTTGGGACCACCACCCTCAGAAAACTGGTGACCATCAACATAACCCACCTTTATGGGTTTAAAAGGGTCCCCTGATGGGTTGTTCAAAAGAATATAATTTGAAAATCTTTGAAGCTTTAGTGGGTAACCTCCCACATGTTCAGCTACACTGGCAAATAATGTAGCTTGTACTACTACTACTACTTGGTAGTAGTACAAGGTTGACTCAGCCTTCCATCCTTCTGAGGTGGGTAAAATGAGGACCCAGATTGTTGGGGGCAATATGCTAACTCTGTAAACCACTTAGAGAGGGCTGTAAAGCACTATGAAGCGGTATATAAGTCTAAGTGCTATTGCTATTGCTATTGCTACTTTAGTAGTAGTATCAGTATGGAGAACAAACAAAAATAAACAAACAGTAGCTTTATATACATTTGCCTGCCTGATATAATTGGTCCGACTACTGTAGATTTCTGATTTTTTTTATGCTGATTTCCATAGTTGTTTCAAACCTGCCTTTTGTCCTGTTTTTATGGTTCTCTCTCTCTCTCTCTCTCTCTCTCTCTCTCTCTCTCTCTCTCTCCCAGTCCCTTGCTAAAGACCTAGCTGAAGCAGAAGCTCAGTACACCCACGCCCTGCGTAGCCACTTACACAACATAGATCAACTGTTGAAACTCCAGAACTGCCGCCTGGGCTACTTAGAAGAGGATTACCAGACAGAGCTGCGGGCATTGCAGAAGGAATTTGACACAGAGAGGTAGGAATGTGAGAAAAGAAAGGACACAGGGCTGGGATAGATAGTCATGGGGACTTGATTTGTGAAATTCTTGATGCTCATGGGACCATTTCCATTTCTGCCAGGAAGTTAATCATAGATCATCATGACGAGGAGAGTCTCTATCTCCAGGATGTATTGTTAGCGATGGAGCAGAACTTTGCTGAAAATGAATATGAAGCCAGACTTGACTTCCAAAGTACACGAGATGATGTCAAAAATAAGGTGTGAGTTAAGATAGGGGAGCAAACTTTATGATATTTTTCAATTTGTTGTTGAATGGGAGAATCTGATCACAATTTCGAGCAGACAGATGAATCTGCAGGAAAAAAATATTTACATGCAGGTTTTAGCAATCGTATAGCCCTTAATTTTTTCTTCAGCAAACTGTAATGATATATTGATAGGGCAGTCGTTACCTATGAAAACGTTCTCTTTTTCTTGAGTGTTATGGCTTTATTGAGTATTATCTGAGAATTATATTTCTGTTATATATTAGTGTGTTGATTTAAAAAGGAAGATGCTAGTACCGGTAGGAAGAACTTGGAGTTGTTTGGCAATAATCAATCCAAGACATCCTATCATGGTTCTAAATAGATCAGGTGTTTGATATCAGACATCACAACCTTCTATTCTAGCTACAGTGTTTGTTGTCTCTTGCTTATTAATACTCAAATCTACATTCTTTGCTAGGTTGTTCTTTCTCCAGTGCATTGTCATCATGGTTAAGATACACTAAACGCCCGGCTAGGACACATTGGCTAGGTTCATAAATTAAACTAAGCCATGGTGTGGTTTCCATGGTTATAGTTTAGTGTGTTGTATGAATCCAGTTGGTGTCAATACCGGTAGTACTGTAGTTTTTGGCTTAAGAAGTGTGAACCTGGCTGATTATGACACATTCAGTTAAATAAAGATTATGGCATACTCAGTGAAACAAAATATATTATGTTGAACCAGGCTTCTGTAATCAAACTACTTGGAGGAAACTCAACAATATTTTTGTTATTTCAAGCTGATATGTATAGTTGAATTCTGTAGCTGAACTGGGCATAATCTGTTTAAAGATTGTGGGTTTGTTCACTGGGTTCATTTCATTGTGCGACTGTGATATATCGAAAACAACTACTATTAGGAGGGTTCATGCAACACAAAATCATATGCTACAAACTATATTGATCAAATTTTCACAGCTTTTGCCAAACCAAAATCAAAGGGCTTAGTGTGTTTTGGGAACCAAGGCATTATAAAATATGGAGCCATTTCTGCTCTGCATTATTTTCTCTCCTCTTCTAGATATCGTGGGGTATAACATGAGTCATGAGCTAAAGTTGAGGGACTATGAAATATGCTAGCAGTTTGGGAATCCAAACTGATTAACTCGTTATGGATACTGTCCTTATTTCCCATACTTTGAACTGCATCACAAGGAATAAGGGTTCTGCTAACAGGATCCAAAGCAATCAAACAAATCGAGTATATTTTCTTGTGTCTGCAAGGAAGCGTTTTTTTCCCTTGAGAAATGTCACCTGATCAGATAGATTAAAAGGTACAGGTAGTTGGAGAACGCTAAAGCTAGCAGGGAGGGCATTGGGGGAGTGTTGACCCATTTTCATTTCCTACAGAATTTGGAGGACAAACATTACCTTCGCATGCAGTTGGAAGGAAAAGTGGAAGAGCTGTGGAAGCGCTTTCAACAGGCTTTACGTAACTACACAGAAGCAACAGAGGATCGTAAATTTGCTTTTGAAGGTCTCAAGCTCAGGGATGAAAGGAGCACCAGGGAGATAGAAATGCAGATGAAGAAACTGCAGAAGATACAGGTAAGGATTCTTCCTGGATGAATCCGAATGAGTGACTAAAATTGCTTCAGCTATACAGGTAGTTGTAAACTTAAGACCACAATTGAGCCCAAAATTTCTGTTGTTAAGTGGGACGTTTGTTTAAGCGGGTTGCGCCCCATTTTGCGACCTTTCTTGCCACAGTTGTTAAGTGAATCACTGCAGTTGATAAGTTAGTAACCCAGTTGTTAAATGAATCCAGCTTCCCCATTGACTTTGCTTGACGGAAGGTCGCAAAAGGTGATCACATGACCTTGGGACACAGCAGCGGTCATAAGTAGGAACCAGTTGCCAAGCATCTGAATTTTGATGACATGACCATGGGGATACTGCAACGGTTGTAAGTGTGAAAAATGGTCATGTCACTTTTTTCAGCATCGTTGTAACTTTGAATGGTCACTAAATGAACTGTTGTAAGTCGAGGACTACCTGTATTTTCACACTTTCTAACTTCAGGGAGCCCTCTCTGGGTTCAACTGTCCCTACCTTTGCACTTCTGTCCTGGCACATTGCAGAGGATTCTGTGGCATCTTCTAGGCATTTCCAATGAGATGTCCGTCTGGACCTCCTTATCACGCTGCATGAATTCAAAAGTACCTCCTAAATTACAGTCCTGGTTGGGCAACTACCTTTCGAGATTTTTGTCCAGAGTTGTTGGTTTTCTTATTGATGAACTGCTGATCGGCTTCCACATACCCCCAAGATCCCATTGGGAAGCAGTTTGGAAACCACATCCGCTGATCACTTTTACTTTCTTTTCCCCCACATAGTACATCTTTTATCCTCAGCATCCATGCTACAAAATTAGCCACAATGCTTCAGCCTGTGATTTCTTTGATGTATAATAACAGTAGATAGCATGTCTAAAACTGCCATTTAGCTGGATAAGCTGCTCTTATTTTTCAACCTATAGCACCATAGAAAAACTTCCTTTTAAATCAGGGACTGCATTTTGGATGTGGCAGGGGACTAGCAGGGGGGGTGGGGGAATCCCATTCCTGTGGTAGTCAAAGCAATAGTTGTCAGGATTGGAGCCAAAGAGTGGAGCCAAATTTGTAAGAATATCCTTTGTTCTCTTTCTCTCTCCATTCCCTTTCTTTGCTTTTTTCCCCCTCCCATTCTCTTGTCATTACAAAGAATGTTCTGTAGTCTGAAAATATCTCCTCTGTGGTCACCAGGATCTCATTATCAGTCTGAAGAACAAGATTGCACTCCATGCAAAGGAGAGCGAGGAACAAAATCGGCGTGTCCGTGATGAGAAGGAAGTGGTTTTAAAACAGCTGCAGAAGTTAAAGAGCCAGATGAACCGGGCAAGAGCTAAAGCCCGTAACAATCTGGCTAAGCTGACGAAGGAAAGCAATGCAACTCTCAAGGCCTTGGAACACGTGGTGGGAAAGGTAGGCTCTTTGGTGACTACTTCACTCTTGGTTTGAGACTATTTCCTCGCAGTATTATGACACGGGTGGGTTAAGGCAAGGCAGGCCTCTAGAGAGTCCTTAATTTATCTCAGCAAATGGTCCAGCCAACGGCCCTCCAACGACCGGTAAGGCTCCACCCCCATGCTACCTTGAAGGCAGCCATCCTTAGTTCCCCAAACAACAGCCCCTATAGTACAAATAAAGTCCCCAGAGTAGGCGCACGATCACAGGGAAAGGTCCAGGGTTCCAAGTCCAGTGCACAAGGCAAAGTCCAGGTAAAAGGCAGTGGCAGTCCTCAGGGCAAATAAAAGGTCCAAGTCAAGCCACAGCGAAGCAAAGGCCCAAAGCAGTCCATAAAACAAGGGCAAGGTCCAAGACAAAAGAGCAATCTTCAAAGCAAGGCAAGGCAAACAGCAACAGGCATGAGTCGAAGCCGGGGGGGTGGGGGAGTGTAAGCCAAAGCAAACAATTGTTCCTGGCAAAGACTAACTTTCCACGGCTTCTCCTTAAGTTACTCCATTCCAGGTGTTCCTTGTGAGGAAGGGTAGGGTGACAACCTCCCGAATAGCCTCACAGCCCTTCTCTGGGCTTGCCTATGCTCTCCTTGCCCTTGGATCGAGTGAAAGAGGGAGCTGTTCAGGGGTGAAATCCAGCAGGTTCTGACAGGTTCTGGAGAACCGGTAGCGGAAATTTTGAGTAGTTCGGAGAACCGGCAAATACCATCTCTGGCTGGCCCCAGAGTGGGGAGGGAATGGAGATTTTGCAGTATCCTTCCCCTGCCACGCCCACCAAGCCACGCCCACAGAACCGGTATGGGAAAATTTTGAATTTCACCCCTGGAGCTGTTCCTCATCAGAGGAGATCTGCTGCCTAGCAGCACCAGTGCCTGTCAGCATCCGATCCTCCCCTGTGTCTGTGAGGGCAGGCAGCTCTCTGTCTGGTCGACCACCTCCCCAATGCCTGAAGGGCCCGGGACAACATCGCCCTCAGCCCCTGGCCTCTCCAAACATGCCAAGGGAGACGTGCCATCCCTGTTGGATGGTCGCAGTTCCAACTCCTCCTCCTCTGAACTGGGCTCCAACGGGGCCATGACACAGAGGCTCCTAAAGAAGAGATGGAAATAACATTATGCTTAAATATATTAAAAACTGCTTAACATGTACACATGATACAGGCAGTCCTTGACTTACAACTGTTCATTTAGTGACTGTTCAAAGTTACAATGGCATTGAAAAAAGGGACATGACGGTTTTTCACACTTATGACAGTTGCAGCATCCCCATAGTCATGTGATCAAAATTCCGACGCATGGCAACTGACTCCTATTTATGACGGTTGCAATGTCCCAGGGTCATGCGATCAGGTTTTGCGACCTTCTGACAGGCAAAGTCAATGGGGAGGCCAGATTCACTTAACAACCATGTTACTAACTTATCAACTGCAGTGATTCACTTAGCCACAATGGCAAGGAAGATCGTAAAATGGGGCAAAATTCACTTAACAAATGTTTCACTTAGCAACAGAAATTTTGGGTTCAATTGTGGTCCTAAGTCGAGGACTACCTGTATCTGATTGGCCTGAGTTGATCCTGATTTTGTGAAAGCCATTTTTCAGATTCCATGCGTCTGATGTAAGAAATCAGTCAGAATTTTCTTCCCTGGTTTCTCTTCCTGTATGCCAGATGTATGACTCATAAGCATTGGAGACACACGCACGCACACGCACGCACACACACAGAGTAGTATCCTGCACCTTTCCCCACTCTCCACCCATCCTTGGGTCAGCAGAAAGCCATATTGGCGTGACCACATTGGCTGTTCTCATTGCCAGTATTTATTCGAACCTTATTCCCTGCTATCACTGATCATCTGCCTTTCTTCCAGTTTTGAGATTGTCCTTGGGCAGTGTTGGAATAAGGGGAGAAATACCTGTGATATATCAGTGCAGCTTGAGGCAATTTAAGGCAATTTATCTTATTCATGGGATGAAGATGAGACAAAACCAATATTAGAAGGCCATTGCAGGAAAACAGAGATTGCCAAGCTATTTTTGTTCAAGAGGGAAACAAAATGGTCTGTATGTGCATGCAAGAATGTTCAGAGGCTGGCCAGTGCATCAAAGTCAACAGTGTTTGTCTTTTATTGAATGTTCTTTCTTATATTGCTTATACTTCACACTGACTCCCAGGAACATTTCCCACAAAAACTGTAACACCTGAAAGCATTAAAATACCCATCATTCCTCTCCCAACATCCAAAATCCCAGCAATATTTATCGTGCAGGATGAAAGACACAGCACTCAGCCAAGCTGAAGTACAAAAGGGGAAAAAGGAATAAACTAGTTGGGATTTTCAAACTGGACAGAAAGAATGATGGCTGGAGATTTTTGCAAAAAAAAAAAAAAAAAATCTGTGCTGATGATGGATAAGCAATAGCAATGAAGATCTTGGTTACATTTTGGGCATGTGGCTATTTTTATTCGTCATTCCTGATAAGAGTTTATTGGATCTCAGTGGGAGATAGGTAGGCAACAAACTTTGGAGCATCTCTTGTTTGTCTTGAATGTCTGAAAACCTTTCCAGATATTATGTAGCACAAAATCTGTCATATATTCTCTGCTTGCCAAGGAACTGCTGCCACTTATAGTTCTTCTGTGGTGGATGCATTTCCAAAGATTTATTTGTCACATTGACATATGTTCTCTTTAAATAAGCAATTTAGCAGCCTCAAAATTCCATGTAAGGGAAAATGTGTATTAATGTGTGAAAATTGTGCAAATGTCTAATTTTGTCTTCATCATCTTGGGAGTTACTTTCAGATATGGAAGGGTAGCCAGAAAGATAACACCCCAACAACAACAATGAACATCTTTTGGTTATTATTGGATGTACTGGCTTTTAAAATGTTAACTGGCTTATTATGGCTTAGTCTATCTGAGGGACTATCTTGATATCAGCCAGTACAGAAATTTTGGCTGGCCGAAAAGACTCTTTAAGGATGCTCCACTTTAAGAGGCCCATTTGTTGGGTCTGTGAGAAAGGGCTTTCTTTTGCATCGGTCCTACACTAAGGGAATGTATCTGTTTTCTTCATCTTTAAAAAAGAATTCAAGGCCTTTCTCTGGAACTAGGTCATTTGATTATTAATGATGTCATGCATTTAGCCTTCACCATTGACTCCCAGTAACTGCCTGGGAGTCCCTGCCTAATCCCTGCAGTTTTCCTGGCAAGATTGCCAGAAGTGGTTGCCATTGTCTTCTTCCTAGGGCTGAGAGATAGTGACTGGCACAAGGTCACCAAACTACCTTTGTACCTAAGATGGGACTAGAACTCATGGTCTTCCAGTTTTTAGCCTGGTGCCTGAAGCACAGCACACACTGAGTCTCTATTAATATTAGTTGTTTGAACTTTGTTTTATGTTTGGATAACTATTGTCAGTGTCCTTGAACATCCTAGGAGATAGAAAGAGAACATAGATAGATAGTCAGATGATACGATGCCAAGAGAAACTTAGGAATTATAATTCCTAATTTATTACTACATTAGAGGTAGTCCTCGACTGACAACCGGTTGCTTGGTGATGATTCAGAGTTACAACTGATCCAAAAAAGGGAACTTAGAATCTGATTCGAAATTCTGATAGTTGGGCCCCCTTTATGGTCACTACCATGACCAAACTTTGTGTGCTTGGCAACATGGCTGCCTTTATGGCTGTTTGCAGTGGCCTGTGGTCACATGACAGTTTTGCTGAAAACCAGCTCTTCCAGGTGTTCACAAAACCTCACCCACAGCAAACCATTGGTTTGCTTAACCACCATTGCATTTACTTTGCAACTGTTGCGTTCGCTGAACAACCACTGCAAAAAGACCATAAAATGGTTTCACGACCATTACAGCACATGACCAATAGGCAAGCTCCATTGCTGTCATAGGTCAAGGACTACTAAGCTCCAGCACTTTGTAAACACACTGTGCCAAAAACCTAGTGAAAACCAGATCCAATCTCTTTTTTTCCTGTTTTTGCAGGCAGAGATAATTCTGCGCCTGGCTGAAATGTGCCGTAGGCTGGAGTCTGAGGAGGAGAAGGTGCTACCATTTTACATGAACTCCATGAACTGGGAAGAACAGAAAGCAGTTGATAAGTTGGCTTTGGAAAAACCAGTTGAACCACTTGCTCAGGTGAATCGTCTGAATTCAGAAATGGGGATACCCCTTTGTCTTCTTTGTTGCCAAATGGAAGAAATATTTCCTCGGTTTATTGTTTGGAATAATCTATCCGTAGGTTAAAATTAATCTGCATCTTCAGGGTTTATTGGTTGGCATTTACTGTGCCTCTCCCAGGAGGGATGATAAGATTGAGGCATAAGAAAGACTCATTGAAGTTAGGAGGGTTTCTTTTCCTGAGTTGGGCACCAGCTGCTCAGAGGGATTTTCCTTGAAACCTCAGCAAAAGAAAAGAAAAAAACAGTTAATCCTCACCCTCTTTCCTGATCCTCAATTACCTATGAATCTGCTTTTCATAGGGGAAAATCTGATTCAGATGATATGATTAGCATTTGCAGTTTGACTCTAATATTTGCTCAGAATTTGCCTCTGGTCTTTTAACATTTTAGCATTTTGCTTTCCCCTCTGCCAGAGCAAATTTGTCTGAAGTGCAGCTTTTCATTTTGGTATTGGGCTGTTACCCACCTAAGGGAACTGGTCTTTATAATCTTTCTAGAGGTTGTATATTTCCCACAAGGATCTCCTGAGTTAGAATTGGCTTGGGAATTGCATGCTTCATACAGCAGACACGAAGCTGGCGTTTTTATGTAGGCAGGGTCTTGAACACTCAAAGTTGCGATGTAGTTCCTTGCAACCAATCAAGGCTTTTCAACATTTTATAGATGATGCTGGACTACGTGGGTCTGGAGCGTTTTTGGCAAAGATACAACAAGGTGAGGTTGGAACAGCTCTCGCTAGAGCGGACTAAAGATGTACTGATGCAAGACAATTTTAAGTTGAGGCATCTCCTCAAGCAGTACTTGGATGGCATCTCAGTGAATGATGAAGTCCTGAGCCAGGTCAACCCTCTGATGATAATTAATCAACCTACAGCTGTCTCAGATGGGTCTCAGGCAGCACCTGCCAGAGGGTCCCAAGCCAAGCGGCCCATCTATAATATTATAGAGGCAGCACACGAAGTTTCACATATCCTCTGAATCGGCATTTGGTGAGTTCAAGTGGTCCTTTTCTACTGTGTTAACACAGCTGCTGGGCACAAAGAAGAGCCAGTCCATTCTAGTTACAGTTTATGCTGGGCCCTTTTTAGAGAAATTCCCCCCAAAATGCCATTAAACAGTAACTGATGTCTCTTGCGGCTTTTTCTTCCATGGCCAATCCAATCCAGAGGCCTGTACAACGGAAGCTGAAGATATACCCCATGCCTATGTGTAAACTTTGAAACATATCTGTCTCTGTGCCTTTGCAGAATGAACATTTAATAAAGCTTTTTTTTTCCTTTACCATACCCTCTTTTACCTCTCAAATCTGTTATACGCTATGTTTAAAATTCCCCTTTCAAGAACTTGAAACACTCTATATGAGAAGGTGGACAGTAGGCTCCTTGGATGGAAACTCTAAGCCACTAAAGAAAACCCAACAAGGACATTATTTTGACACCTTCGCAACCAGAACACACAGCCTGTGAGCCCTAAGATGATCTTTATTCTAAGGCAGTGGTTCTCAACCTTCCTAATGCTGCGACCCCCGCCCCCGCCGCTGCGACCCCTCCCCGCGCGTGCGCATTGCCAGTCACCAAGATGGTGGGCTAGCGCGCGCTTAGGCAACCCCTGTGAAAGGGTCGTTCGACCCCCAAAGGGGTCGCGACCCACAGGTTGAGAACCGCTGTTCTAAGGTCTTGTCTGTCTTACAAACTTATACTTGATTTATACCAATGTAATTGATGTAGTTGTTCAGCTACAGGGCAGTAGTATTAATCTTTCACTATCCTTATACGTGCTCATGATTTCTTGGGAGAAGGAATGGCCATTAGAGCAATGTAAGTTTGGACTGTAATTGGGGTTAGGCTACCTGGTACCATTTAAGTCCATTGGACAAATTCCTATCATTCTCAGGCACTTATTAAATATACCTGAGGAATTGTAAAGCATTCTCCTATTTTTAGCTATCTTTAGTACTGTATGAATGTTTAAGTAACATTTATACTATAAAGGCATATGATTAATAGATGCCCTATATAGAACCCATACAGTGACCACTTCTTGAATTAACATGTTTAAGTCAAGAATGTAAAAAACACTCAAAACCACTCTTCTGTGCCACTTACATGATTAAATCTTGTGCAAACTATTAGATCAGCCTTCATGAATCCAGAGTCTTCTTAGAAGCTCATTGGCTAGAAGGAAGTACTGGTAGTTGTGATCTCATATCTAAAGGGCAATACAATGAAGTTTGTGCAATGATGGGAACTGATTCCCCATCCTTGGCCTTTTGTGCAAGAGTTATGTCTAATTAAGTTGTTTAGATACTGAGTATGTGTGGGAAACCGTGTGAGCACTCCCCCCCCCCCACACACACATTCCACTGGGAAACAATGTTGAAAAAGATAAAGAACAACTTTATTTCTTTTTGGCCTTGTTTTTCTTCTCTTCCTTGAGTTTCTTCTTAGATATTCGGGGCATCTGGGCTTTCTTGTAGAGATAGTAGCCAATCAGTCCCAGCAGGGCTGGGACAAGCCCAATGCTCAGCAAGGGGAGTATATCGTTGAACAGCTTCTGCCAGTAATTGGCTCTGGAGAGCTGGATTAATTCAACTTCAAATTGCAGAACAGCATCAGCTGGAAAGAGACAAAATCTGTCTCTTAGAAGATCCTAAGAGATTATACATAATACCACATTCCACAAGGCAAACTAAACCTAGAAGTATTATTTTTGAGTTTATATATTTGCATGCAGTGACACTCCTGAGCTATCCTTTTGTGCATTTCCTCTTCACCAGAGTTTTATTTCACTTTTTTTTCTTAAGTCCTCCCTTGGTTTACAAAATAAAAACTGCAGCACAGATGTGGCTTTACAATATTACTTCCTAAATGCCCCCAGTCAATTCCTTCCGTCTCTCTTTCCTGGCCCAGTTAGAGATAGCACGTCCAATCAACATTACAAAGCCACAGGACTGGACATCCTTGTCCATACGGTGCTAAATATCTGGCTACCTCCTGCCCTGGTAGACTGACTGGCCATTAAATAATTGCTGGTAACTGAATCCTACCTGGTATAGCTGGGGGGGAACCTCGCTTGCCATATGCCAGGTGAGGAGGGATAATGACTCTTCGTTTCTCCCTGCCAGAAAATAAAATGAGTAAAGGCCAGGTGGGTACTGATAAGATACAGGTGCACAAGGTTCTTGGTTTCAGTGGGATTTTGCCAACCTCTAAGCTAGAATAAGCATTGCAGCCTTCAGCAAAACAAGCTATGTCCTTGAGAGGAGGGGAGGGGAGGGGCAGTCCTGGTAAAAACTGGGCAGACATGCTGGACCAGTTTTTCTGACCGGATTGCCTGTTTTCATGTGTGGAGTGACATTTACATAACTAGAACACAATTTTTGAATTTGAATTCATGAAATTAAGGCCTAGAGCACTTTTGAATGTTAAAATGGGAACAGAATGAATTGGTGAGGGCTTGCATTAAGGTGTGAAAGAAAACTAAATGAGATTTTTTTCAATTACATTTTGTCCTCCAAGCCTCTTAACATTGTTTCGTTTTCCTCTGCACATATTCCAGTTTGTTAATCTTAATCTTCAACCATCAGGCTAGAAACTGGGAGGAGATTCTGAGTTGTAGTCCCACCTTAGGCACAAAGCCAATTTAGGCCAGCCCCTCTCTCTCAGCTCTAGAAAGGGGGCAATGGCAAACCACTTTTGAAATCTTACCAAGAAAACTGCAGGATTTTGTCCAGGCAGTCACCAAGAGTCAAGATTGACTTGAAGGCAGCCCCTGTTGTCCCCCAAATCTTTATCTTTGGCAAGTGAAATCCTTTACTTCATTGTACTTGCCATCTTTTACTTTATTTTTTACTGATTTTCTTGTAATTTGTTTAATAAATGTGAGCAATCCAGAGTTGTTGAGAGTTGGGCAGCATGCTGTTAAAATATTGTGGTTGATCATATATACAGCTGTCAGATGTTTAGACTGGATTTGGCATTTTTATCCACCAATTGAGTCTTTCCCAAGGACCTGGGATAGGCAGGTGCTGTTCGTTAAAGGCACTGTTGCAGGATGTAAGCTGCTCCAAGTTATAGCTGCTTTCTGCAATTGACTGATAGTGATTTTGTCAATGCTGATGGTATTCAAGTGGTGCTCCAGAGGGTTTGGGATGGCACAGAATGTGCCTATTACTCTTTGTACAATCTTCGTTTTATTATGATTGTTCTTGCAAACACTTTTTCAGCCTCTTTCCCTTCTCTATTGATCACTGCCCTTTTAGCAGCAGCTCCTCTTTGATGCCCATCTCTATCACAAGGATGGGAACTATATTGTTTTTCAGATGTTCAATTCCATGTCCCATAACTTCTAGCAATACATTCTCTAGTAAGGAATGCTAGCAACTGCAGCATTATATTTAAAGGGCCAGAGTTTTTCCACTGTGGTCTGAACAAGCAAATAAGAAAAATATCTCTGAATGCAGACAGTACTTTTTGTGTCGCTTGGAAGCTGCAGCCCACCTTGCCTTTTCACAGAGAATAAACAGAATTCAAAACAAAGAAAGGCCGCAGGCTTGATCTGAGTATAGCAACTACCTATGAAGTTTTCCAGTTACTTACTGGGAGTTACTTACCCAACACACATATTCAGCAGACCCTGTTCTAAACCTGAATTGAGAGGAAAAAAGAACTTAATTAGAAGCCTTTCTGGTTTTTCCCCTAGAACATTCAGATTTTCTATAAAAGGAGCTCTTCATATTAAAATAATAAATCTCTGTTTGGTTGCCAGAACACAGTTTGAGATTAATCTATCAAACCAAAAATAATAATAATAAACAGGCAGGAAAGAAAGTTGGGAGCCTAGGACAAAAAGAATGGCATATATAATAGAGCATGCCAATCACAATCTTACACAGATGACTACTGTAGTTAGCTTGTGCTGGAAGTCTTCTAAAAGAAAGCACTATACTAGGTTGCAGGATCTAATGCTTTTATCACTAAAGATTTCTTCTAATCTTCAACTAAAATCTATCCTTCTACAGTTGGAAGTATGTTGAATTTGGGTCTTCTTCACGGCCAAGTGGTTTCCATCAATCCTTGAGGTAGCATAAAAAGATACCAATGAAATATGTGCTAACTCTTCGTCAGCCACAGGCAAGATGTCAGCAAATGCTGCTGTCCTAACTCAAGCCATACAGAACAGTTTAAGGAAAAAGAACTGGTGGATACCCTTGGCTTTGTTTCCAGGTCTTTCCTACCAAACATCAGCAGTCATCAGGAAAGCATCCATTATCAGCATAACATTTGGATGGAATTGGGGAGGAGATGAGTTTTGCCTGCTGGCTAGACCAGCAAATTTAGCTATTTGTCAAATCTTGCTCTGTTTTAGTACAGGTATTTTGCATGGATACCGTTCAGTGGAAGACTTTTAAGCTACAGCCAGGCTCCATTCCTTTTGATATTCCAAAAGAGTGTTAACCCTGTGTCCAAAAGCAGCCTGAACAACATTTAAAAGGGTTGGAAACAGCAGAGATATAGTCGTCTCCCGCTCTCCACTTCACCATGCAGCTTCATACTGCCGCCATGAGTGTGCTGAAGGGAAGGAGCATATCTGCACTAACAAGATAATTTGGGCTAATCCCATCTCCAAAAGTCAACTGAGTGCACCACTTCAACAATCAGTAAAACATGTCAGATTGTGTCCAGAGCAAACTCTGTGTTGGGAAGATAAGGGAGGAAACCACTACTTCAGCAATGGTACAAGCTAAAGATGACTGAAAGTTCTCAGATATAAGTTGGGGTCCAATGATGAAGTCAAATTTCATGAGGACACAGCAGGAAAAAAGTTGGTGGAGCATGTTTGTGCCATAGCCACATACAAGTGAGAAGAGTCTCAAACTCTACTTTTGTGGCAACTGTAAAATAGGAACAGTGGCATAGTGAGAAAATACGTATTTAGTGAAGAAACAGTATCAGGTATGTTTCTTTGACCAAAGATTGTTTGTGGACACAGATTTTTCTCTCTCCCTACTGCTTTCCTTGGTGTGTTCCTCAGCTAAACTAAGCATCTTATGATAAAGAATGGAGGTCTACCTGGGATGACTTGTCTTTTGCCCAATTCCACTTGCAATGGATCACGGGAGAGTGAGGTATCAATAACGCGGCCATCTTCAAGAATACCCTGTTTAAAAAAAAATCCTTAGAGGATACGTGTGCATATTTATAACATCAAATGACAATTAGCAATTGCCCTATCCAAAATTGTTGTTTTAAATCAAAAGAAAGTGCTGCAACCTGTAACTTTGCAAGAAATGAAATATCATTATGTCCCATGATGAAAAAGTATGGACAGCAACTTTATGTAGGTCAATTTAATTTTCTATTATACTTCAAAACAAAAATACTGTATGCAAGCATGGGATACCATTTTAGGAGAAGCCATTTTTCCTCTTTAGTCACAGGGATGTCTTTTTCATAACAGCATTTCCTGCAACTACCGTAACAGCAGGGTAATTCAGAATAGTTATTTTTATTCATATTCAAAGTTACAGTATGTAATCAATTTATGAATGGCTAATTCCCACTGAAGTAAATCATGCTCCCTTTCTTTCAGAAGATGATTAGACATACTAAGAGCTGGTTATGATGCTGTTCTGAGCAAAAATTACCTTTTTTTTTTTTACATACTGATACTTGGATCACTATCTCAGTTTGGCTCGGGGCACAAAGATAGGAGGCCCCAGAGGAGTGAACTGGCCATTTTCCTGTTAGGATAAAGTATCTGAAGATGATTTCAACTCTTACTCTGTAGATCTCTGGGTAACAAGTGATAAAAAAAATATGCTTCAAAATAAAGCCAAGTCCAAGGATGCACAATATTCTCTGACTAGTTGTGGCTAAAGTCTACTAGTAATTACAGTACTAACCAAGAGTTTCCACATTAGCTTCAAATATCTCCACTCATAAAGAATTACAGCAATTTAAACTAGAGGTTACCAGGCCTCTTTACATAATTGCATAAAACAAAAGGTGTGGGCAAGGCCTGTGCTACTGGACTCTGACAAGATGGGTTTCCTGCCTTCCCAGAGCAGAAGCTTTCCTAATTTTAATCTTTTCATCCATTTGCCTACTTTATACCTGCCTCTGTGCCTTTAACTGGCATAGCTATTTTGCATTAATAGTATAGACACCTCACCTCATCCCATCCCGACAGTCACTTCCATCAACCTTGGCTAAAACATTTGGAGACACAGGATTATCAACACTGCATGTAGGAGAGCTGAGAAAGCTACAGCTCAGTGCTTTTCAAACTTGGCAACTTTAAGATGTGTGGACTTCAAATCCCAGGTGCATTCTATTGGGGAATTCTGGGAACTGAAAATCTTAGTTGTCTTTTTTTTTTTTTTTTTTTTTTTTTTTTCCCACTCAAGAGGCAAACATACCAATAATCTTCCTACTGTTTTCCCCACAACCACCCTGTGAGGTGAGTTGGGCTGCGAAGGAATGACTTTATTTGAAAAACACGGGCCTATCAGATGTTACTACATTCCTAGAATTAAAACGTTCAAGGAGTAACTTAGGCCAGGTCCTATCCTGGCTCATGCAGGAATCCAAATTAAACAGGTAAAAGTAAAAGTTTCCCCTGTCCAGTCATGCCTGACTCTAGGGGGCAGTGCTCATCTCCATTTCCTAGCCGAGAGAGCCAGGTTGTTCAAATTCAAACCCTCTACAGGTAGTCCTCGACTTACGAGCACAATTGAGCCCAACATTTCTGTTGCTAAGTGAAACATTTGTTAAGTGAGTTTGCCCCATTTTACAACCGTTCTTGCCACAGTTGTTAAGTGAATCACTGTAGTTGTTAAATTAGTCAAGCTGTTAAGTGAATCTGGCTTCCTCGTTGACTTTGTTTGTCAGAAAGTCGCAAAAGGGGATCACGTGACCCCGGGACACTGCAACGGTCATAAATATGAGTCAATTGCCAAGCGTCTGAATTTGGATCACATGACCATTCGTGCTGCTACAATGGTCATGTGAAAACTGGTCATAAGTCACTTTTTTCAGTGCTGTTGTAACTTGGAACGTCACTAAACGAACTATATAGTAAGTCGAGGATCTCCTGTAGTTAAATGGCTCTCTACCTCCACTGAACACAACCCAGTGAAGGAGAGCCCGTTTCCTCAAGGGGATCCGCAGCCAATAAACCCAATGATCAGAGATGGTGACAGGTGTCACACAAGTTAGGGGATCACACACATAAGTTGGGGGACCACACCCCCCCCCTTCTATTTTACGGGGGTAAGGCAATATAGAAACCTACGAAATGTGATTCTCACACTATGGCCGCTACGCGTTGGGCATAAAGCCTTCCAAAACTTCCAGAGGGCACGTGCGGTTTAAGCGGGTCCCAGGCCACGCGATTGAAAGGACGCTCCCTTAAAACCGCCGGACTCCCCCCCCCCCAAGCCTCTGGGAATCCCACAGGAAACTACAGTAGATTTTCGAGACTTCCTCCTCCATCTCGATTTGTGTTTCCGAAAGTAGAAGGTGGAGCCTTCGCAAACTCCGCCCACCCGTAGGGAAACCCCCCAACCCCCCCTCCCCCCAGCGGGAGGAGGCTGTGCTGACGTGTTCGTGCGGCTTTGCTTTGCTTTGCTTTGCTTTGCTTCTCGCCGACGCGCCTCCCCCCCCCCGCTTTACTCACTGTGTAGTGGATGGCCAGAGTGTCGCCTGTCGCCGAGCGCTCCGCACAGCCTTCAGGGGACGCCACCTGCGGAAAGGAAAAGGAAAAAAAAAAAAAGCGAGAGACGCGGGGAAGATGGGGGAGGGGGCCAGCTGCTCATCCTCTCTCTCTCTCTCTCTCTCTCTCTCTCTCTCTCGCTCTCGCGCTCTCTCTCTCTCTCTCTCTCTCTCTCTCTCTCTCTCTCTCCCCTCGGTTGAGGGGAATGCGGGTTAAGCCTTCGCGGGGACAGCAGCTTTCGCCCTGGAGAGGCGCGCGCGCAGACGCTCCGTCCCGAAGAGAGGGTTATTCTTCTTTTGCCCTCCCCAATTCGGCCGCGAGGCGAAGCATTCGCACGTGAGGGAGCGCCTGGACCTGCTGCCGGGCTAGGCATCCTCTCGCCTCCAGCTGTCATTTAAGCAGCCGGAGGCCCCCGAGGCGTGCCGGCTCCTCCCCGCAAGTAGCGGAGCAGCAGCAGCAGCAGCGGGAGCGAACGGCGTCGGTGCCTTCCAAGCCAGATGTGCCCCGCACACTTACCAGGGTTTCAATCTGCAGCGTCTGGAGCGGAGTTTCGCTTTTGCTCTCCTGCTCCTGGCTTCTAGTCCCACAGCTCAGGAGGAGGAGGAGGGAGAGGCTGACACGGAGCCGAAGTAACATAGCGAGGGGAGACGGAGGCGGTTGGGGTGGGCAAAAGAAAGAACGAGCAACTACCACCGGGCTTATACCTCAAGGCTAAGGGTGCCTCCTGGCGCCGCCCCTTGCTGCCCGCTTCCCCGCCCCAGAGGGAGGAGAGAGAGAGAGAGAGAGAGAGCAAGTGGGGCCCTTCTAGCAAGCGGGAGCTAGAGGGGAGACGGGGGCTTTGCGCCCTACCTCCAGCCAAGTAAAAGTCCCATGCAGCGATCGGCCCCTTCGCGACTCATCGATAGTACCTGTGAATCCTGAAAATGGGGTGGATTAAACCGTGATTTAACAGGGGGATGGGCGTGGGCCTTATGGGAGAAGAGCCATCACTTAGAAAGTGAATGAAAGTTGTGCTTGGCAACTTGCACAAATGGTGTATATATATCAACGTTTTTCAACCTTGGCAATTTTAAGATGCGTGGACTTCAACTCCCAGAATTATTGGCTGTGGAGTTCAGGGAGTTGAAGTCTACACAAGTTGCCAAGGTTGAAAAACTCTGGTAATATAGGTGGGCACAAACGGCATACACTTTGGAAATGTATAAAGAAAAGGTACCAGTGGAAATAGGACACTGGCTATCGATATAATTACTGGAAAAAGTCACTCTGCACATTATCAAAAATATTTTTTTGTGATTTACAAGTACATAGCTTTGATGCCAAAAACAAGCTCTAACGATGAGCATGTACAACAATAAGAAATGATTTACTTTATAGAATAGAACACAATTGTTTGGATTCACACAACATGCTAAACCAGGGGTGGATATCCTAATGGCCCTGTGGCAACATATTGATCCCATATTATGTGGCCCCTGATGTTATTTCCAGGGTTTTCTAAAATAGATAGCCCTGATTGTTTATTTATCAAATGTATGTAGCTGCCATCTCATGTATGTAACTCTGAATCATGTACACAATTGAAAAAAAGCAATTAAAACATTAAAATCATTAAAAACAAATATATAAACCAAATCATGGGAAGAGTGCCCTCAAGATCTTTCATACAAAACAGTTAATTTATGCGGTCTCTATTTCCATGGGATCCCTTGGTTGACAGAACCAAGTTTTAGAGGATTTCTGAAATAGGACTGGAGCCAATCTCATCTGGGGTAGGGGTGATGTTCCAAAGGGTGGGTGCAACAGGAGAGAAGGTTTGCCTCCTGGGTCCTATCAGAGATGGAATTCTTCAGCGGACGAGACCCATAAGTGCCCTTCCTGTTGTACTTGGCGAGACAAGTAGATGTAACCAAGGACAGATAGTCCCTCAAATAACCTGGTCCCATAAGGCTTTAAAGGTCAACACATCTTGACCTGGAAGCAAATTGAAAGTCAGTTTGGTCTTGTGGTTAAGGCACCAGGCTAGAAAACAAGAGACTGTGAATTCAAATCCCATCCTAGGCATGAAAGCCAGCTGGCTGATTTTGGGCCAGTCACTTTCTCTCAGCCCAACCCATCTCACAGGGTTATTGCTGTGGGGAAAATAGGAGGAGGAAGGTGTGTTAGATATGATCGCCACCTTGAGTTATTTGTAGAAATAATAAAGCTAAATAAATAAATAAATAGCAACCAATGTAGTTTATGGAGCAGAGTTGTTTCATGTGCAGTTCCAACATATAAACTGTCTGTATTACACATAGTCCTCGACTTACATAGTCCTCGGCTTAGTGACTGTTCGAAGTTACAACACACTGAAAAAAGTGACATGACCGTTTTTCACACTTATGATCGTTGCATCCCTGAGATCATGTGATCAAAATTCAGATGCTTGGCAACTGATTCATATTTATGACAGTTGCAGGGTCTTGGGATCATGTGATCACCTTTTGCAACCTTTTTATAAGGAAAGTCAATGGGGAAGCTAGGTTCACTTAACAACCATGTTACTAACTTAAGAATGGCAGTGATTCACTTAACAACTGTGGCTAGAAAAATGGTAAAATGGGGCAAAATTCACTTAACAAATGTTTCACTTAGCAACATAAATTTGAGGTTCAATTGTGGTTGTAAGTGAGGACTACCTGTACTGTGTTTTGCACCAGTTGAACTTTTGGATACTCTTCAAGGGCAGCCTCATGTAGAGCACATTACAGTAGTCAATTTGAGAAGTGACCAGGGCATAAGTACTGAGTAACTTATGCTATTTTGAAGTAGGAAACAACCCCAAATATAATGTATGTTCTAACATGGATAAGGATTCTATATTACAGTTTATATAAATTACAATTCTGTATAAAATAAAATTAGGCTTTTTATATTATACCCCCAATTCACTTCCTCAAAACAAAAAGCTTTTGCTTCATGTTTTTGACATCATCATCCCACCCAAGCTGTGAAAATGGTATATATTCTGTGCCTGCCCATACATTGGTGACATTGGAGAGCCAGTTTGGTCTAGTGGTTAAGGCACCAGGCTAGAAAGCAGGAAATTGTGAGTTCAAGTCCCAACTTAGCCACAAAAGCCAGATGGGTGACTTTGGGCTAGTCACTCTCTCTCTCTCAGCCCAACCTACCTCACAGGGTTGTTGTGAGGAAAATATACCACCTTGAGTTATTTGTAAAAATAATAAAGGTGGGATACAAGTGTGTGTGTGTGTGTGTGTGTGTGTGTGAGAGAGAGAGAGAGAGAGAGAGAGAGGTGGGTTGCTGCCAGTTCGGTCCGGTTCTATAGAACTGTTAGCGGAAATTTGGCATGGTTCCCCGAACTGGTAGTGACCTATGGCTGGCCAGGCCCCCGAACCGGTCCCCCGCTGAGACACTCGCCCTGCCTCGCCTTCGCCACGCACATCGAACTGCCTCCTGAGTCCTGCCTACACACAGGTAAGTAAGCATTCGCGCTAGCCTACCCCCTCTCCCTGCTGGCCAGCGCCTCCCGAAGCCTCTGGCTTTGCAACCGTGGCAGGGAGTGGGGAAGCAGCTTGGCAAGCTTTACAGCCGCGTACATGGCTACAAAGCTTCCCGGGCCGGCTCGCGCCTCCCCGCTGGCCAGTGCCTCCCGAAGCCACTGGCTTTGCAACCGCAGTGGGGGGGGTCTAGGACTGTTCTCCTCGGCTGCTTGGACGCGCCTGGTTCACCCCCAGGGTTTAGCCCCCAGCCATTCACCGCTGACTTTTCTCCTTGGCTGAAACGCCCCTAGCTCTTCACCCCAGCCCCTCCGTCCCAGCCCCTCCATCCCAGGCCCTTCGTCACAGCCCATTTGCTGAACTGGCTCAAAAGCCCATTCACCCCGGGCTTTTGGGCCCACGGGACACTTCGCCGCCAGCCAATCAGAGGAAGGGAAGGTCTGTGGCGCTCGCTTGGGCCAGGAGGCTGGCGGCTCCTATTTTTAGGCTGGCGCGTGAGCCCTTTCCCTCCCCCCCTGCTGCATATCTGCCGGTGGCTGCCACCCCTCTCCATTCATTGCCATCCCGCATGGCTGGCACAGCGAGAGAGGAAAGGGGGCAGCCGGCCGCCACCCCTCTCCATTCATTGCCATCCCGCACGGCCCACACAGCGAGAAAGGAAAGGGGGCGGCTGGCTGCCACCCCTCTCCATTGCCTCGCTAGGCGTATCAGACCTAAATTGACCCTCCCAGACAAAGCATCCTGCACTCTCATCTACACGACAGAATAGAGAGAGAGAAACAGAAAGAGGGGGAAAGAGGGGGGGAAAGAGAGAGAGAGAGAATGAAAGAGGGAAAGAGAGAGAAAGAAAGAGAATGAAAGGGGGAAGAGAGAGAGAGAGAGAGAGAATGAAAGAGGGAAAGAGAGAAAGAAAGAGAATGAAAGAGGGGTAAAGAGAGAGACAGAATGAAAGGGAAAGAGAGAGAAAGAAGGAGAATGAAAGAGGAGGAGAGAGATAGAAAGAATGAGAGAGGGAGACAGAAAACTTGACTCCCTCTAACTACAGAGTTAATCGTTCCCACCGCTCTGCTCATGCTGAGGCGCTCCTCGCGGCTCGTTTTGTATCATGATAAACGCGATACTTTGGAAAGGAGATCACAAGGCTCTCTCTCCCCCTCTTTCATTCGCACTTCCGTCGCGATCAGAACCGGTAGGGAAGGTAAGTAGAACCCACCCCTGATCTATAGTATGTAGATAATAAAGTTGAAAAAAGGTGAACAACATTTTTACAGAACTATAGATACGTTGAGGCTGGGTGTGACAAGGAATGGCTGGGAGCAGGGGTGGGTTCCTCCCGGTTCAGACCAGTTCTCCTGAACCGGTAGCGACCCGCTGGTGACGTCACGATGATGTCACCGATCCGGTTTGGTCGGTGCCAGTCCGTGGGCGCAGCCATCTTTTTTTTTAATTTTTTTAAATTTATTTTTTCTTCTGAGCATGCGCAGAAGCCGAGTTCCGGCACTGTGCATGCGGTCGCCATCTTGTTTTTGGCTTTTTTTATTTTTATTTTTTTCGGATTTTTCGTTACTGCGCATGTGCGTGCATGCAAAGCATGTGCGCGCCCACAAGGCGTGCCCACGCGGCGCAGGAGGGACGAACTGGCAGCAAGGTAAGTTGGAACCCACCCCTGGCTGGGAGGGGAGGGGCCAGGCGAGGCACCCCTTGACGTGAGTGACATTGAGTTGGCCACGCCCAGCCAGTCACATGACCACCAAGCCTCACCCGACGAGTCACATGACCATGAAGTCATGCCCACCGTCACATGACCATCAAGCCACACCCACAAAATAAGCCACGCCCACAGAACTGGTAGTAAAAAAATTTAGAACCCACCCCTGGTGTGTGTGTGTGTGTGTGTGTGTGTGTGTGTGTGTGTGTGTGTATGTTTATAAACTCAAATGTTCCTCTCCATGGAATCTTTAATAAAAGGTGAAAGATTTATGTAATCTGAAGAGAAAACTGTTGGTAATATGTGAAAGAAATTGAGTTATGATTCAAAATGGTGTGAAAAAATTGGACTTCTCCCCCAGCAAGGTGAAAAACAACAACAAAAAAATAATCTACTGTAAAATAAACTAAAATCCAAAAGTTCGATTCCTAGATCTCACAGAACAATTTTGGTTGAAGGGGTTAGCAGAGTGAGACTCCCAGATCATGTGGCCACCTGTTCTTTAAGATCTAATAGTAAACCAGAAATATCCTGCAGATAAATTTTATATTCATTATTTTTTAAGTTTAATGTATGGTAACTCTTCCCTTACATTTCAGGCTGCAGAATACCTTTATCTAGCCACACAACTGCTCAAACCTTTGCCTCAAATAGATTGTTCTATTGCTTTATGACAATGGGGGGGGAATTGATTTTCTGTAGCAATCTAGTATTTTTCTTATTTATAACACTAGTGGAAGACTTGTGTTACAAATGTCTCTGCAAAAGCAGAGGTGACAACTGCATCAAAGACTGAAGAACTGGTGAGTAGAATAAGGAGAAGGCAGGAGATTGCCCATGTATGCTCCAGATGGTTGTGGCTTGGGAAGAGGCCACGGGACAGTGGCCTTCCATGGATTTGAGCAGTGGGAGATGAAGGGATTAGCCATTTTGCCTGCAACGGTGGCCGAGCCTTTTAAGAGACACTAAAGTTTGCAAGCCTCACATTCTAATGACTTTCAGAATTTGTTTATTAACCATCTTAAAGCTATCAGACCTTCGGAACAACAAGTTTGAAGAGTCACCAAGTAGTTTTGTTTCAACTCTGAACAAAAGAAAAATGAATTACTAGTTTAAGAACTTAAAGAATTTGAAATAAACAACAAAAAAAAAGGATATGATTTTGATCTAAATAAGTTACAAATTAATTAAAGGTCCGGTTAAATTTAGAACATTGACTTTTACTATAAGGTTTTGGAATTAATTATAAAAAGTTCTCATGGAAGCCAGAATTATTTTAGCTATCTTGGCTCATAACAGACGTTTTTAGAAATTGGAAATCAGAGGGGATTAAAGATTCTAAGTAGAAGGAAAAAGAAATACAAGCCTGGTTTTGGTGTTGGTTAACTAAGACATACCAAATTATACAAACTGTCATAACATTGGAAATATTGAAGAACATCTTTGAAGAACAGAGCCAGAAATCAGTAGCTATGA
>QLTV01003097.1:3645445-3678968 GCA_003457575.1 Thermophis baileyi
CCAACTATTGCTTCTTGTCCTACCCTCAGGTGCTTTGGAGAATAGCTTGACTCCCTCTTCTTTGTGGTGGCCCCTGAGATATTGGAACACTGCTATCATGTCATCCCTGGTCCTTCTTTTCATTAAACTAGACATACCCAATTCCAGCAACCGTTCTTCATATGTTTTAGCTTCCAGTCCCATCTTTGATGCTCTTCTCTGCTAAAAATGTTCATAGGGAAACTCCAATTTTCTTACTTTCTTCCCCCAATTTCATGCTGAAGGAGAATAAGCATTGTATGGAAATGCATGACTGGCTTATTCTGGGCAATGGAGGCTAAGATGTAATAAATCATCTTTGCCTAATCCACTGTCCTGGAGTTGAATTCCAGATGGGCCCTTAAAAAAAAAAAAACAACCTGCAGGTTTCATCCAATCGATGTTTTTCCAGTTTCACTCCAGACTTCTTTCTATTACCTTCATTGCTCTCAGCTGTCTGATAAACTGAAGTTCTACCTGAGCTCTGCCAGAGGGAAGAGGGTGCTTAGAAACCAGAGGGTCAAGTACTCCAGCCTATTTTTTGTGTTTCACAAATTAATCAGGGCTGCTTCAACAATACTGCCAATAAATGAGGAAGCACATTCAGAAACAATCTGGGTCGGTCAGATAGTGGGGTCAGACCATTTTGACCCATCTTCTACAGTGCACAGGTTTATAAGGCTGCCAGTATAAAATCCATCAGTGAGTGATCTATCCATGACAGTGGAATTACAGGTAGTCCTTGACTTACAAGAGCCTCAGTGGCGCAGTGGTCAGAATGCAGTACTACAGGCTAATTCTGCCAACTGCCAGCAGTTCAATTCTCACCGGCTCAAAGTTGAGTCAGCCTTCCATTCTTCCGAGGTGGGTAAAATGAGGACCCAGATTGCTGGGGGCAATATGCTGACTCTGTAAAACTGCTTACAGAGGGCTATAAAGGACTATGAAGCGGTATATAAGTTTAAATGCCGTTGCTATTGCTACAACCACTCGTTCAGTGACTGTTTGAGTTACAAGCGCACTGAAAAATGTGACGTATGACCGGTTTTCACACTTATGACCGCTGCAGCAGCCCCATGGTCACATGGTCAAAATTAGGGCCCTTGGAAACGGGCATGGTGTATTTATGACAGTTGCACTGTCCCAGGGTCATGCGATCACCATGTGCGACCTTCCTAGCCAGCTTCCGACAAGCAAAGTCAGTGGGGGGAAGCCAGGTTCATTTAATGACCACATGATTTGGGACATGATAAGTGATTTGCTTAACAACTGTGGCAAAAAAAAAGGTGGTAAAATGAGATGCAACTCACTTAACAACTGCCTTGCTTAGCAATGGAAGTTTTGGGCTCAATTGTGGTCATAAGTTGAGGACTGCCTGCATACAAATAACTCCAGCCAAATACTATCCAATTCCAGTGTGTAGTCTGCTCCATGCATAGGGTCAGATATCAGTTGGGACAGGTCCATGAAAGTCACTGCCGATAGAAAATCTGAATCATTCCTGATTTGGCAACCTAAAATTTGTAGCCTGTTGGACAAAGTTCTAGTCACTGAGATGGAATTCCTAGAGGACACTGCCAGTGGTGAAATCCAATTTTTTTTTTACTACCGGTTCTGTGGGCGTGGCTTGGTGGGCGTGGTGTGGCTTGGTGGGCGTGGCAGGGGAAGGATACTGCAAAATCTCCATTCCCTCCCCACTCCTGGGGAAGGATACTGCAAAATCCCCATTCCCTCCCCACTCCTGGGGGAAGGATATTGCAAAATCTCCATTCCCTCCCCACTCTGGAGCCAGCCAGAGGTGGTATTTGCCAGTTCTCCGAACTACTCAAAATTTCCACTACCGGTTCTCCAGAACCTGTCAGAACCTGCTGGATTTCACCCCTGGACACTGCCACATCCCTCCCGAAGGCCCTAGCCCAGTGATCCTTAACCTTGGCAACTTTAAGATGTGTGTATTTCAACTTCCAGAATTTCCCAGCCAGCTAATGCTGACTGGCGAATTCTGGGAGTTGAAGTCCATGCATCTTAAAGTTGTCAAGGTTGAGAAACATTGCCCTAGTCTGTGGCTTCACCAAGTAACTCAGTAGACATCACTAAAAGAGGCTTATTCCTGCCTCCTCTCAAACTGGTCTCCATAATACTTGCCAGGTCAGCACTGGATATTAGATGTTTTCTGAGAAGCCAATCTCCAATTAAAAGCAAGAACTTTTGGGTTCTGTTAGCCCGAAGACGACCACCATAAGTACTTTGTTGTTATGAAAGCTATTAAAACAAAGCCAAAGCCATGTAGAATTGGACCTTTTGACATGGGGTTTGCTCTGCAACGTTTTCTATCGCAAGAGACTGGCTAATTTGTGGCATTTAAATAATGGGATTAGAAGCAGGCCAGGGGTGGGTTTCTCTTACCTTCCCTACTGGTTCGGAAGTGCGTGTGTCACATCCGGGTACTGACCCTCTGCACATGCGCAGAAGCCTTTGTGCATGCGCAGAAGTCTTTGCGCATGCGCAGAGGGTTATTTGCCAGCCGCTTTCAATGCAGTGGTGACCGGAGAACCGGTTCGGGGGCGTGGCAAGCCGGCCTTCACTACCGGTTCGGCGACCGTGGCCAAATTTCTGCCACCGCTTCGCGCAAACTGGTCCGAACCGGTAACAACCCACCACTGAAGCAGGCCTGCCTGAGGCAAAACATTCTTAACAGCTTACAACTTGTAAACTGAATAGCATTCCCACTTCAATCATATTTGAATGTGGCACAAAACCCAAGAGCACTTTATTTATTTATTTATTTATTTATTACTTTAATTTATATAGCTGTCTACCTCACACACATGACTCTCGGTAGCTTACAACAGTTAAAAACAAAAAACAATACAATATATACAATATACAAAAGCATATATTAAAAAAATAAAAAGCTATGGTGTACTATTGATAGTGTTATAAGCAGAGGTGGGCTCCTCCCGGTTTGGACCGGTTCACCCGAACCGGTAGCAACCCGCTGGTGACGTCATGACATCACGGATCCGGTTCAGTCGGTGCTGGTCCGTAGGTGCCGCCATCTTTTTTTTATTTTATTTTTTGATAATTTTTTTTTGAATTTTTTCTTCTTCTGCGCATGCGCAGAAGTCGAGTTTCTGGCACTGTGCATGTGTCGCCATCTGGTTTTCAGCTTTTTAAATATTTTTTTGAATTTTTTTTTGCACTGTGCATGCACGTGCCCACGCGGCGTGCCCACGCAGCGCGCCCACGTGGCGCACCCACACGGCGCGCCCATGCAGTGCGCCCATGCGGCGCACCCACACGGCGCACCCACGCGGCGCGGGAGGAAGCGAACCGGCAGTGAGGTAAGTTAGAACCCACCCCTAGTTATGAGGGTTAGTCATCCCATCTTCAGGTGTTAGATGTCATGTTTTTATATTACTTATATGAAATAAAAAAAGAGGGCAGGAAATATTGTGCCATATTTCCTGAAACATACTCTCCTGGTTTGGCTTAAGGCCACTGGGCTGGATCAATGATCAATTAATTTATGAACTGCACTTACAGTAAGATGAGCTGTTAGAATAACATGCCATTTGGCACTGCCACCACTATGTGGCAGCAAAATACCAAAATTAGTTTGCCTATTTTTCCTTAGAGGAGGTATAGGGAAGTTATCAGATATCTGAACAAGCAACGGAGGACAAGAACAATTAAAAAGGAGGACAAATGGGGGCGGGGGGGGGATCCATTTGTTGTGTAACTGTCTTGGCATCCACAACAAAAGTTACAGTGAAAAACCTGCCCCCAAAATGTAGTTAGACCTCCAGGCGTTTGAAATTATTTTGTTCAGCATCAAAAAGACTGGTTCTTCAACTTCAATATTTTTCCAACAGATCTTTATTTTCAAGAACATATTGCTAGAAGCCAATTGCTAGAATAAAAAAAATCAAATAATATAAATTTAGGCCACTGAGTCTGTCAATGGATGAGGGAAAGGAAGGTCACAATACCCCAAGGTTTAATGACTTCTGTTGTGAAAACTGTCCAGTTGTTTTTTTTAAAGACACTAAAAAATCTAGACAATATTTGATTTTAAGGCTAGGCCTAGCAGATAGAAGACACGAAGAAGCCATGTCCTCCTTTTGCTGGACATTTGGTAACCCTAGATGCTGAGTTTATTGGGCCAATCTAGTACTGTACTCAGACAACTCTGCTACCATTCATGGCTGCTTTCCAAGCAGAAATCATGCAGTCAGAAATCACCATTGTAACCAGCAATGATGCAACTTGAACAGGAAAGAACACATCCATTGTATGTATACGCAAAGTGTAATCATGCCTTACTCACCGGGATCAACATGATTTCCACCCTGTGCTTACTATCTAAAAACACCTTCCACATAACTTATTGGGGCTTACTATTGTGTAGGAAGAGTTTGCAGCAACGTAGACCTTCAACCAGCTGTAAAGTATCCTTGAGCTTTTAATTAGGAATGCAAACTGTCATGTGAAACAGTATTATTAGGAGTAATTGTTTAATGGTGTCTGCTTCAAGGAAGAAACACCATCAAAGAGAAGAAATATCAAGCTTCTCTTTGTCTTACACACTCTTCTACTTCTTTGTTACAGTTAATAACTACTTCTAATGCTTCTTAAGAAGAAGAATGGGGTAACATATTTTAAAGTAAAGAATACTTTAATATCTTGTGATTTGATCTTCACTGGCCAGCATAGGTCTTTGGTGGCCTTCTGGCTGACAGTGTCATTATCCCTGTCCTGAAAAAGTCCCTGAGCTGTCCATCCCAAACATTTCCCTTACTATGATACTGGTACTGTAGTTTCTGGCATAGATTACAAGGACTTAATTCATATTCTGTTGTAGGAAAATGACATGAGAACTTCCAGACAGGGGACAGATGCTCCAGGAATGAACCATGAGATGAACAATTATTTCTGCCGATGATATGAGTTTATCTTTATACAGTATATCCTACTTATTTAATTGGGGAGATAGTGAGTTTTAAATTTGATGACAACTGTACATGCTGTTGTCTATGGAGATTCTCAGTCATCCAGGTCATGGTAGTCCCAAGGGTGCTTTTTCAAGAACTGAGCTCTGAGTCGGACCTGAAGAAGCTTCTTGGATGAGAAGCGAAACGTCTTCAAGTAAAAAAGAAAGAAAGTCCAGTTGCCTCTTGAAAAAGCACCATTGTAAATGCTGCTCTAAATAGAAATACTGATATTTTATTTTCCATCCACTGCCATATGTAAATAAATAATTCCATCCACTATGTCTTTTCTCATTTTTTTCTTTTATGTACAGGTAGTCGTCAACCTATGGCCACAATTGAGCCCAAAATTGATGTTGCTAAGTGAGAAATTTGCCCCATTTTACGACTTTTCTTGCCACATTTGTTAAGTGAATCACTGCAGTTATTAAATTAGTGACATGGTTGTTAAGTGAATCTGGTTTCCCCATTGACTTTGCTTGCCAGGTGGTCGCAAAAGGTGATCACATGATCCTGGGACAATGCAACCATCGTAAATTTGAGTTAGTTGTCAAACCTCCGAATGTAAATCACGTGACCATGGGGATGTTGCGACGGTCGTAAGTGTGAAAAATGGTCATAAGTCACTTTTTTCAGTGCCGTTGTAACTTCAAACGATCACTAAGTGAACTGTTGTAAGCTGAGGACTACCTGTAGCCATTTATTTTATTTTCTGAATGCTTCAAAATAAAACTATAATTTTACAGTATATTTAACAAAACTAATACACTGTTTCCAGGTATTCTCCCTGGTCTCATGCAAGCCATTCTGCTTTGCCCCACTGCTGCTCTGGCCATCTGATGACATTGTACTGTGGGCAGGCCCAGACTAAACTGGTTCTCCGACAAAGTGTCAGACCAAGAATCCTCGCCAGGGTGGGTTGGTGGGTGGACGGATGGATGGATGGACAGACAGATGGTTGATTGGTGTCCCCGGTGACGGGATAGGCATGCCAGCTATTTCTCCTGCTGGGTTGCTGCCTCCATTGTCATTCCAGGGCTGTGGCTGCCTCCCTCCGCCCTGGCATACCAGTCTTGGTTGCTGTGATGTGATGAAGACGGAGTGGCGGCTCTTAATGGGATTATGAGGACTTTCCCCACCCCTGCCAAGAGACGTCGCAAGATGGATGAGCCCAGGGTTGGTGAGAAACAAGAGGCAGGCTCCAGCCCAAGCTTGGGAAGGAGGGAGGCCTCTGTCTCTTCAGTTGACTCTGTCAGACTTTGTGAGGCTAAAGACCAGTGGCTTCTCTGGAGGGGAAAGAAGAGAGGACGTTCCTTGGAGAAATCCATCTGGCAGGGATGAGTAGCCAGAACTCGCCACAACCAGGGTATTCATGTTCTTCAGGTGATAGTGGTGGTCGTGATGATGATGAAGATGAAAAAGATGACTATTACCACTAGTGATTTCACATATCACCTCTTAAGGAGTGTCAATGCTGAACAGTGGTCCTATGGCTGTACCTGGATGAAAAAGTCTTCAGATAAGACATCTTCCAAAGAAGCTAGAGCAGTGCTTCTCAACCTTTCTAATGCCACGACCCCCACGCGACACCCCCCCTCCGCTGCGACACCCCTGCCGCTGTGACCCCCTCCCCTCCCCGCGCGGGATGAGGTGACAAAGGGGGCGTGGCACCATGGGTGAAATGCTCCCGGTTCGGGCTTGCCTGCGGGTCGCCGGACAGCTGATAGCGACGGAAGTGGGAGACTTCGCCCGGACGCCGCCATTTGGGTTCTTTTACCCTCTGCACATGCGCAAAGCGTTCTGCGCATGCGCAGAGGGTAAAAGAACCCAAATGGCGGCGTCCGGGCCGGTGGGCGAAGTCTCCCGCTTCTGTCGCTATCGGCTGTCCGGTGACCCGCAGGCACGGCCGAACCGGGAGCATTTCACCCCTGCAAGTGACGGTGGCACCAAGATGGCGGGCTAACGTGCGCGGCGACCCCTGTGAAATGGTCGTTCGACCCCCAAAGGGGTCGCAACCCACAGGTTGAGAACCGCTGAACTAGAGCCACCCCCTTAGCACAACCCCTCCCATTGCCTTCCCTCATGGTCTAATCTGCACTATCACCTTGGGGAATGGAGCAAACCAAAAAGAACAGTCAAAGGGAAGGACTCCTCTGCAGGGAATTGCCTCAGCACTTCCCTGAGGTTGCTGCCCCCCCCCCCCGGTGCCAAGCCTAATCAGTTCGCTTCTACGGTGGCCAGCTAGAAGTCGGTGATGGGGCAGAAGAGAAAGGAGTATTCTGTTGAATACTATTAGTTTTCTATGTTAATAAAAATTTCCACACACACTACTTCTTTTCACAACTGGAGTATGGCTAGAACCACCAGAGAACAGAGAGCAATGTTTTTGTGACAGACCAGAATTGTATTCTGCTGGAACACTGATCTTGCAACAAACCATAAAGAAACCTCATAAGCTTCTTATAATAGCCTCAATCTACCTTAGATGTTACAAGGCAGAGGTATCATTTTGAAAAGGGTCCATGAGGTCCATTCTTACCAGTTATGCTCCTGCTGGATTGCAATAGCTCCCACCTGTGATGGTCACACAGCGGCTAATGGATTCTATGTTACAGAGCCATAATCGGGCTTGCTTGGCCTGGTTTGTTTTACGAGCCCAGCTATTATGTCTTGTAAAGCATGGTTTTTAGGGCACAGTGTGAAATCTATTGTTCTCCAGACATTGCCAAACCACTATAACCAGGGCCCATAGCCAGTATGGCCAAAGGTGAATGCTGAAGGTCATAATTTTACCACATTTGGTGGGGCCCACAAGTTCTTTATTCCTGGCATATTGTAATCAGTGAACCCCCAACCACTCATGGTTTATTCAGCAAGCCATGGTTTAACACAAGTTGTGAATTCACCCACCAGTAGCACTTATTTGAGACATGTAACTAGGCTCACTGGAGAACTGAAATCTTGCATTATACTTATCTTGCATAAGTACCCTTAGGAGATGTTTTGTGACTCAGACATTCTGTCATGGACATTAAGTAGGTAGGAGGTGTGCAGAAGTGGGGACATGAAAAGAATGGGGCCAACTGCAGGGTCCCACTGGTCTTCATCGCAATAACTCTCTTCACGAATTGAGGATGTTATGTATTTGACAGTTAAATGGTTTCACTCAGGTCCAGCATTTGAGCGGGAAGAATGCTCAAACGCTATTGGTTAAAGCATCTGACCGCTCCCTATAAAAGGGCCGGCTGTCAGACAGCAGTTGCTGGTTATGTACATAGTTTGCCTAATAAAGAGCTGTTCTAAAGTCGGTCTCCTGATCGTTATTCCCACGACTTAACTGTGGCAACGAAGGCTTGGGAATTGGAGAACTAGGACGAAAAGAACTGAAGGCAAAACATTCCAGCCAGGCGGACGAAGTGAAGGCAGCCACCTTGCGAGCCAAAGTCAAGACAACAATCAGCGCCAAACATGTCTGCATTCCATCCACCAACGCCATTCAATCCGGCGAAAGAAAAATGGGAGACGTACATGACGCGTTTTGAATGTTTCTTAGAAGCAAACGACCTTTTGGGTCTGACAGATAATAGAAAAAGAGCTCTTTTTCTGAATCACTGTGGCCACGATGTGTTCGACACAGCGGAGGCACTGTCAGACCCAACCCCGGTACAGTCCATACCGTGGCAGATGTTGCAAGCTATGCTCAAGACCCACTACGCTCCCACACCGTCTAAAGTCGTTAGACAATACGAATTCAGTCAGAGGATGCAGCTGGAAGGCGAGTTGATTAACCAGTACATCGCCGCCCTTCACAAAGCAGCTGGCCACTGTGAGTTCAGGGATCTGAAAGACATTCTACTAGATCAACTGATCTGCGGCATCCGCGACCTCCGGCTACAACGCAGACTACTGGCTGGAACAAATCTGACATTGGCAGTTGCATTAGACGAGGCCAGGGCTTCTGAGTCATCTACCAAGGCAGCCGAATCGCTGCACAAGTTTGCTGCCGCTGCTTCAGAGGCCAAACCTCCAGCCACGGTACACAAGGGCTCCTACGAGGACTCTGACAGCAGCGAGGACAAGGTCTGCCACACTGAAAGAAGCGAATTTCCGAACGAAGGGAAAAGCAGCTGGACTGCGCTAGCTGTGGGGGACAATACCCCAGGCGTTCCTGCCGTTCCGAGACGCCGTCTGTAAATGGTGTGACAGGAAGGGACATTTGGCAAAAGTATGTCGGGCCATTTTACCCGCCAACCGAATGCCACCTCCAGACACAGCGTGAAGTGAGGCGCCAAGACACAAAAGGCGGGACAATTGGAAGCCGCAGCAGGAAGCCACCACTGCTGGGGCGCCTGACACTAACCAAACTCGCATCGGGCAGGCAAGCACCCTCTGCAAGAAGAAGTTGATTGTGACGGTGTTTATCGAAGGGGTCCCTTGCGACATGGAAATTGACACCGGATCATAACGATCATCTCCTGGCAGGCACTGAAGCACGCCCTTCCGAGGACTCAGAAGTACCACCTTGAGCGCCAACGCCTGAGACTCAGTGACTATCAGGGGAACCGCATCCCCGTCCTCGGCTGCGGCACCTTCTGGGTGAAATTCAACAGTTTCGAGGGGCACCTGAAGCTAAGAGTTGTCGGCGGGAACCTTCCTAGCCTCCTGGGCTTAGATTGGTTTGATGCCCTCGGTCTGGGGGTTACCGGCATAAATACCATCGCCAGCTCCGGTTTCGACGACCTGTTCCGTGAGTTCCAGGACATGTTTAGCCAGGACCTTGGCAAGTATGTGGGCACCCCCATTTCTTTTAATCTGGACCCAAACATTGCCCCGATTCGAATGAAGCCCCGGCGAGTCCCTCTAGCCCTTAAACCAAAAATAGATCTTGAATTGGACAAGTTAATTCGGCAAGGCATTTTGGAACTGGTCGACCACGCAAAGTGGGTCGGCACTGTGAGAATCTGCACTGACTATAAGTGCATGCTGAATAAGGCTCTTCAGCAGAGCGCCTATCCAGTGCCTATAGTCCTGTTGTGGCCCGCCAGCGGCCTGTGCAGCTGGTGGCTGATTCCGACAGCGAGGAGGCTGGTGTGGTGATTCACCAGCGGCCTGTGCAGCTGGTACCCAAGTCGGACAGCGAGGAGGCTGGAGAGGACTCGGTGCCAGAGGCAGAGATTCAGCCAGGGCCTTCAGAACCTCCAGAAGCTCCCATAAGTGAAGAGGAAGAAGAGGAGGGGCCTCTTCTCAATGCACGGGCGCGCAGAGCTGCCAAAAGGCAGGAATAGTTCCTCAGGAGGAGGTCTCCTCAGGAGTAAGGCTTGGGACTAATTGGCCACTCCGTTAGCCTATTTAAGGGATGACGATGACTGAGCCAATTTGCAGGAAACAACTTGGTTCATATTCCTTCGTGTCTTGATTCCAGAAAAGTCTGATTGGCTCTTATTCTCTCTATCTCGTCATTTTTCCTACAAATTGCTTCTGGGCGTTTTGCCCAACCACAGTAAGATTACTGTTATCTGAAAGACTGTTTCCTCAGAATTGAGTTATTATTCCTTGGACTCTTGCTGGCTGTTAATGAAGTTGAATTAACAGCCGGTGTTCAGAAAAGACATTATTCTATTCTAGTCTATTCTATTCTATGAATTAATGAAGTTGAGTTAACAGCCGGTGTTCAGAAAAGACTGATTTAAACTGCACTTGTGTTTGAACAACTACTAAGAAAGCTAATTAGTAGTCCTTAATTAGTAAACTAAGGTTTGTACAGACTTTGTGTGTGCTGCGTTCTTTGAGTTCCGTAGCTGGGGCAGAACAAGTCCAGCACCTATTGCATTCTCTGGGCCCTGGCACAATTTTTGCTAAACTTGACTTGGCGCAGGCGTACCAGCAGTTGCCAGTAGATGGCGCTACTGCTGAGGCGCAGACCATTGTGACTCACAGGGGGGTCGTTTAAATGCCACAGACTACAGTTTGGAGTCAGCGTCGCTCCGGGTTTGTTCCCAGAGTGTAATGGAGCGACTATTGCAGAATATTCCCGGGGTGGTGCCATACTTCGACGATGTTCTGATCACAGCCTATGACGAGGAACAGCTCCGCTCTAGAGTTAGAATGGTCTTATCCCAATTTCGCGCTGCAGGTCTCAAGGCAAAAGGCAGCAAATGCCAAATGGGAGTCCGAGAAGTCGAGTTTCTGGGCTACCATATTGACGGTCAGGACATCCACCTGACCGAAAGCAAAATCTGTGCCATCCACGAGGCTCCCACACCAAAAAATCAGAGTGACCTTCAGGCATTCCTGGGTCTCCTACATTTTTATAGTATCTTCCTCAAAAACAAAGCTACCTTGGCTGACCCATTGCACAAACTGCTGGCGAAAAAGACCCCCTGGGTTTGGGGACCTAGAGAAGCTGCAGCATTTTGCGCTGTCAAAAAATTATTGACAGCTGACAGTTTTCTGATCCAGTACAATGAGATGCTGCCATTGGTACTGGCCTGTGATGCTTCCCCTTTCAGCGTGGGGGCGGTTCTGAGCCACAGACTCCCAAATGGGACTGAGGCCCCGGTAGCCTATTACTCCAGGACTCTGTCTAGCGCTGAGAGGAACTACAGCCAACTGGACAGAGAAGCACTGGCTGCTGTTGCCAGGGTCAGAAGGTTCCACGAATACCTTTTTGGGAGGGATTTTGAGTTGGTAACTGATCACAAACCATTGCTGGGTCTACTGGCTGGGGACCGTCCTACTACGTCCTACAAGATGGGCTATCTTCTTAGCTGCTTACAGCTATAAACTTGGCCCGGCAAGGACATGGGAAATGCCGATGCCCTCAGCAGGTGCCCTCTGCCCGATTTGCTGGATAACGTTTCCCTGGACGCCCCAGTGCTGCTGATTGACATGTTGGACTCTAGACTTGTAACATCTACCGAAGTAGCACGGCATACAGCCAGGAACCCCACGTTCAAAACTGTTTTGAACTGGGTGTGGAGGGGGTGGCCTAAGGACCCGGTTGCCCAAGAATTCAAACCGTTTCTGTTAAAACAGCATGAGCTATCTGAGGAAGGGGGTTGCCTACTGTGGGGTGATCGGGTTGTAATTCCGCCGAGTCTGCATACCGGCATCCTCAGGGCATTACATGAGGGCCATCCGGGAATTGTCTGGATGAAAGCCCTCGCCAGAAGTTACATGTGGTGGCCAAACATGGACCTGGAGATTCAGGAGTGGGTGGCCAGTTGCAAACCCTGCCAAGAGTCACAACCAGCTCCCCCGAAGGCCCCGGTGCAGTAATGGGAAAAGTCCAAAGCCCCATGGTCTAGACTACATGTAAAGTTTGCAGGCCCCTTTCACGGCCAAACCTTCATGGTCATCGTAGATGCTTACTCCAAGTGGTTGGAGATCATCCTAATGGGCTCCACATCAGCCGAAGCAGTCATGAAGGTCCTAAGATTATTGTTTGCCACCCATGGCCTACCAGATGTGCTAGTATCGGATAACGGCCCACAATTGACAGCCACCCAGTTTGAAGGGTTCTTGGCTAGCCTAGGAATTCGCCATGCACTCTCTGCTCCATTTCATCCAGCCACGAACAGCCAAGTTGAGAGAATGGTTCAGTCAGCAAAGGAATCCCTGAGTAGGCTGGGCCCTGGGGACTGGCAAGCCAGAGTAGACACCTTCCTACTCAGCCAACACATAACCCCCAGCCCGGCTGAATTATTAATGGGCCGCTGACTCCGTTCAGACCTAGACCGTCTGCACCCAAATTATGCCCCCGAGAAAAACAGCAAAGCAGCCCAACGCACCAGGTCCTTTAGCACCAGGGACCTGGTATTCACAAAAAAATTATGTCGAGGGTTCCCTATGGCTACCAGGAAAAATAAAGAAAGTCACAGGCCCCAGGTCGTATATAGTTAGGCTAGACGACGGGAGGCAATGGAGGAGACACGTAGATCAGATTTGAAGCCGTCTCTTAGAAAAAACAAAAAACCAGAAACTGAACAAAATTATACTCCTTCCCTAGCTAACTCAAGCCCGATGGAGCCGGGCACGCACCTGAGGAACCTGGGGTCCAGTGCCGCTCGACCAGCGAACCAGTTCCCAACGAAAAGAAGGCCCCACCCAAAAGCTTCTAGGAGCTTCCAGGCTCAGACCAAGAAGCACCAACAGGCCTGTCTGCATAGGCTGCTGCCTCAACACCGACTGAGCTGCGCAGGTCAGGGAGGACTTGTAAACACCCCGCCTATCTGCGTGATTTCATCTGTAACGTGGAATGCTCCATCTAAGAAGGGAGGGGTGTTATGTATTTGACAGTTAAATGGTTTCACTCAGGTCCAGCGTTTGAGCAGGAAGAATGCTCAAACGCTATTGGTTAAAGCGTCTGACAGCTCCCTATAAAAGGGCCGGCTGTCAGACAGCAGTTGCTGGTTATGTACATAGTTTGCCTAATAAAGAGCTGTTCTAAAGTCGGTCTCCTGATTGTTATTCCCACGACTTAACAGAGAAAATGCTCAGGAGTAATCAGATTTATAGTGGGATAGTGTATCAGAAAGAAACATGGTGGTGAATGACTAAAAAAAAGCCATGGTTTGATAAAGCTAGAACAGAATTGCCATTCAAGAGTAACAGCTAATCTTGAGACAGAATATTATATCAGCAGATCTAAAACAATTGGGGTGGTTGGGGTTTTTAATTTCATGCAAAAAGCTAGCAAACCAATATTAGCTTACCACAAATCCTTTCTATCCCACCCTTTTCTTTTTTGCTTTCCTGTTATGAAAATCTACATAGCAGACCTGAGCGATTGATGACCCACTCACCTGACCCTCAGTTGCTTCATCTCTTTTAGGAGGCAAGATTTTGCATAAGTGAGAAAGGGGCGAGCAGCAAGTTATTTACCATCTTTTTTCATGCTACCTTCTTGCACTTTTATATACTATGGGGGCAATTTAGGATTTACCTAGGCTGCTAAGCAATAAACCATTTCATTGCTTGGGCTCAGACTAGCTGCCGCCAGCCTCCCAGTCTCTGCCTGTACACCCAGTTACCTAAAGAACTTTCAATATCAATCTAGAATTGATAAGAATAGTAACTTTTTTTCTGGGGGGGGGGGAGAGGATTGCAATCCAATTCTCACCGATTCAGAAAACTTATGTGATCTGAACATCCAAAGCAGAGGTGGATTCCTACTGGTTCTAAAGAACCGTTAGTAAACCGGTGATGACATCACGGAACCGGTTCTTTAGGTGTGTTCCGTGGGCGCCGCCATCTTGGATTTTGCTTCTGCGCATGCGTAGAAGTGAATTTTTGCTTCTGCGCATGCGCAGATGCTATTTTTGATTGCTGCGTGCACACGGCGCAACCCTGAGCAAACAGGCAGCAAACAGATCCAGAACCCACCCCTGATCCAAAGTGACTGGTCAGATCTGCTCCAGAAGCAGTTTTTCTGCGCAAATGACAGGGAGAAGGCATTCAATCCAGTTTGAAGAGGAGATTTACAGTTAAGGGTAGAAGCATTGCGCAAAATGACCCAAAACAAAAGCTTTAAACTCAGCCCATATTCTGCACAACGTATCCTTTTATCTCCTTAAAGCCACACAAGATGACTTTGTTGGGAGACGGCAGCATCTAAGACCAGGGTACCTGAGGGACTGCATTTTCCCAAGTGTCTCAAGTCCCAAGTCTTGTCCAATTCAATCTAGCAGATTGGGGCATAATGCAGATCCCATTAACCAAAGAATACCAGCCGGTGGGGACTAGAAAACAGGCCTTTTGTGCAGTGGCCTCTGCTCTGTGGAATATTCTCTCAAGATTAGAATCCTCCCCCATCCTGTTGGCCTTTTGTAAGACTTTAAAAACCTGGCTATGTTCCCAAGCCTGGGGCACTGAATGGTGTTCCTGGCTTCACTGTTAACTGGCCAGGTATCTTGGCTGCTGTGTATATTTATTTTAGATTTTTTTTAAAAAAATATTTTTTATTGTTTTTATTCTTTGGAATTGTAAGCGGCCCAGAGTCTTCGATTGATAGTGGCGGCTATGGTAATAAATAAATAATTGCAGTGGTTTCTCAGAAACAATTGGCTTTTCCTCGTGTCCTGAGAGGGAAAACATGCCACATAGACAGCACAGCATTTAGGGGACTGAGAAGAAACAGTGGCTGATAAAAAAAAATGAGATAGATGATAGACAGCTGTTGGTGGCATGGGGAGAAAGGTGCAAACTTTTAAGCAAGTCAACATGATGCAAGGGCAATAACATCTGGAATGACAATAAAATCTGGAAGAGGAGAAAGGGGTACCAGAGCCGGCAGAATTAAGTCTTTGTCACCTGCTTATAGTGTTAACTTTCAGATTTGAAACATGGCTTGGATATGTCTGCCCTGAGCTGGGATAGAATTGTCTGTAGTAATTTAATTTATATCCCACCTTTATTATTTTTACAAATAACTCAAGGCAATGAATTAAAGACTCCATTTCCTCCTTCCTCCTATTTTCCCCACAGCAACCCTATGAGGTGGTTTAGACTGAGAGTGAGTGACTGGCCCAAGACCCAGCTGGCTTTCATAGCTAAGGTGGGATTTGAATTCAGTCTCTTGCTTTCTAGCTGGGTGCCTTAACCACCAGACCAAACTGGCTTTTATTGATCAGTGCTTCCCTTACTTGTAAGATAAGCTTTCTTTGAAAAGGAGATGTGTTCCACCCACATGCATAGAATAATTCTTAGGTCTCCATTTATGCTTTTAATGTGATAACATTGTTGTGCATTGAACCAAACCACTGCTCTATCCGATTCATATTGTAAGGTCTACAATGTGGCCATCGGGTTCCATAGTCTGACACTTTACATTTCAAAAACTTAGAAAACATTTCCAAGGATGCATCTGGACCACCTGGAGTAGCAACAGCTGTTTAGAAACTTCGTGGTTGAGTGGGCATGTTTTGAGGTGCTCACTATTCACAAAATGGCAGCTGATGAGAAAACTTTGTGTGCCTGTGTCTCAGTGTCGACTCCTGGCGACTAACTGCACATGTCCTTGCAGTTTTCTTGGCAAGAGTTCAGATGTGGTTTGCCCCCTGCCTCCTTCCCAGGGCTGGGAGAGTGGGGACTGGCCCAAGGTCATCCAGCTGGCTTTGTGCCTAAATTTCCAGCCTGGTGCTTTAACCATTACAACCAAACTGGCTCTCTCTTTTGAGATGCTTTCCAACATTTCTCTTTATATTTGGTTTCTCTACACTGCTCCCATCCCAAGACAGGTGATGGCACATTTCCAAAGAAAGAACTGAAATGCAGGCACTCTTTTTACAATGGCTTTCTTCAATGTTTGAAACAAACGCTTCAGACCTCAGGTGAATGCAGCACCTCTTTGCTATACAATAAAGCACCTGTTGCCCCTCACCCCTAGTTTTACATAAACCTGACCAAAAAAGGAGCCAAATAAGTGAAGGCAGTGGAAAAGAAGAATTTATTCTCCAGGTTCAAAAGACTGGGGGGGGGGGGAAATCAGGCTGTCTTAAATGACCAGAAAGAATATCAAGCTTGTGTGAGGTTCAAAGCACATCTTGTGAATAATTGTCAAACATGGAAGACCTGACAGGGCATACACTGAGCTCAGCTAAAATAACATTTTTGTAAATAAAGTTTGGTGCTTTACAACATGCTACTTCTCCCTTCAATTTTTAAAGTGAAAAATCTTTAAAATATTAAAGTCTGGTGGACCAAAGTTTTCATAGGCAAAGCAGGTGCTCTCTGAGTAACACAGCTCCTCTTCTCTGTATTATTTCATCTTCTAAAGAAGAGAAAGTCACACATTCCCATGTCATGTGCCTAGCAATCAAAATCATCCAGGAATTAACCCCCCTGATTTTCCCACAAGGAGGCAGCATACACTCAAAGTAATTTAGGCCTGCCTGGATGGAGACACCTACTTGAAAGCACAGCAATTGGTTTGGATGCCAATCAAGGTCCCTTTGGCTGTGACTCACTGGTGTGTGCCTGATGTACACCCACACATACAGCCCAAAACACTTTGTTGCCTGAGGTGAAACACAGGGTAGAGTCCTTGACTGTATAGAATTTGACTATACACATAGAGCGAAGAAAAGATAGACACCTTGTACATATGAAATTGGCAATTGAACATTATTCCAATATCAATGACAGGAAAATGTCCTCTACTGCAGGAGTCTCCAACCTTGGCAACTTTAAGACTTGTGGACTTCAACTCCCAGAATTCCTCAGCCAGAACTCTGGGAGTTGAAGTCCACAAGTCTTAAAGTTGCTAAGGTTGGAGACCCCTGCTCTACTGCATTGACTAGCTTAAGCCAGTGATGGACAATTAGATGCATAGAATAATATACGCAGACTAAACCTCTGAATAGTCTCCCATTTTAGATTCCAGGCAATGTTTATTCAAATATGAAGAGAGTGTTTTCCAGATTACTGTATAACAAGGGCAGAAGGATGGAAATCCTTCAGATCTTGTCTTATCAAACATTTTGTAATTGTATTTGCAACAATAATCTTTTCTCCTTGTTATGCACTACCAATATAACTTGAATATTAGCATTCACAAAAAATTGGGTTTTTCAAAACAAAACGTACCTTGCAGCCAACAGAAGCAATGATGACCCAAGACCACATTATATGAACCTGTATTGTGTTTTGAGCTTATCTCTGGCATTCAATCGAATCCCGTAATTTCTTTCTGAAAAGTTCCAGAGATATCCATGGTATGCACAGTACTGCTGTTGAATTATTTTATTCCTATTGATATAGATGTAATGGATATTTCAATTCTTTATTCTCTTGAATATCTAATAGTATAATCTGACAACTCATTCTAAACAATAGTTGTGTGCATATTCTTTCCTTAAAAGTTATTAAATCACCCATACATTAAGCAGGTTTTTTCCCCTTCTTTTGATGCTAAGTAAACAGACAAATGGAACCTAATTAATTGCACATTAAATTACAATATGCAAGACTACCAGAACAGTAGAATGATAATATTGATGGGAATTCTCTTTTATATTCCCTCACCTCCCAAACTATAAACCATAATAAATGAATGAGTGTGCAGGACCAGCCCTGGCTGCTACTCCCCATCTTTCATCACCTGCTGAGGTTAAGTCATAGGCTCCATGTGTATAAAAGGGATTTTTGTATAGCGGAACCACTATCAAAATGCAATTATTCAGAGTTGCCACTAAAAAGCCCAGGAGTAAAGAAGATGCATGTTCAGGGCCACTCATTATTTCCTAGAACACTAGTTAATAATTGCTTTTCAAACCAGCACTATTATATCATATATTTATATAATTTATTTCCTAAGTTTCCAAACCAGCTTTTCCTAATTGTTGCTTTACTTAAAGCCATCAAATACTTCCAATATCACTTTCAAATTCTGGCTCACGTTTGTCTGGAATTGCAATTTATGGTTTGCCAAAAGGAGACACCCAGTATGGGACATTTTCATTCATCAATTCAAATGTATGGAAGATTTATTCTTGGGAACAATTTTAAATAGAAACAAAGGGCATATTCGCTATAACAAAAGGAAGACTGTGGGCCTATTGTCAGTGGATGAGGGGGCTCTTTAAACATGGATAGCTTCAGGACCTTCCCTGACCTTGCTTATATGATTTTTAAAAAACCTTTAATCCAACATGGAGCCACCATGGATAACGCAGAGCCATTCTCTGTAAAGATACAAGAGCCTTCATGACTAAATTTAAAGTGGGAAACTATGACCACTCAGGTGCCACTGAATTACGGCTCCCTCTCTCATAATATATGAAGAATGGGCTGCTGGGAACCAACTCAGCCACACCTTCTTACATTTTCTGCCACTGGGAATACATTTCTATTGTGATGAAAGAACAAGACATTGTTCTTGGGAGGTTTAAAGCATTTTCAAGGATGCAGAGTGTATAGAAATATTGCACGCTGTCCTGGAATCATGAAATGAACTATAAGCATTCTAATTAAATGTCATGCTGCTCTTTGTTATTTGAGGAACACAGCCTTTTCAGCAGGCTACTTCAATTACTTCCATGTGATAAGGAGACAAGATTCAATTATTTTAAACAATGTTTAATGGGATGATCTCTCCAGTTGCAACAGGGCAGCTCAAAAGCCCCTGAGTAAGGGGCAGCAAACTTTTAACTCCAAAAACATAATTCAAGAATCATGCTGAAAAGAGACACCGTGTGAATTGTCAAATTCAGGACTCTTCCAATTCCTTGAGGGTACTTATGTGAACTCCCTGGGCATAACCCCATTTACTGTCAACAGATGAGACTTCCCTGCACCAAAGAGGAAAGAGAAGGCAGAATGGATATGAAATAAATTATTTTAGCCAGTGTCCCATTTATGACAAGGTCCCTAAAAAGAACCAAGCTTCCTTAAGATAACATACATACACAATTTTTCCCTGTAATGAGCAGGCTGAAGGATATATATTGGATATATATATATTCAAGTATTTACTCCATAGAGTCTGCTAACATGCCACATAGCTCAAATGCACACAATTTAACACCTCCTAGAATGTCATGCTATGCAAAGGGAATTCAAGGACAATCTGGGGCCTTTCTGATTTCAAATAGATTTTTTTTTTTAAAGGTCTTTTCAGGGGTTGTAGAATCCCAATGCCAGTTTTAATTGGGCAGATGGACAGATAGCCCTCCTGGGGAAAAAAAAAATTCTAGGAAATTCTAAGAGTGAAAGCCGGTCCCAGAAGTCAGGGACCTTGGTATTCCAGTGTCTCATGATTATTTGACAATTGACAAGTGGAAGACAGGACACAAGGAAACCATGAAACAAAGCTTGTCTGTCTCTATAGATTAAGCACACAGTTGTTACCTCCCTTTCAGGCCTTCTCAATCAGCTTCTCTCACAGGCACCAAACAAGGAGACAAGGTTCTTATGTAGACAAGCAGGGTTGGGTATGGGAAACAATTTTAGGGCCTGATGCGTCCTCATTTTGGAGCAAGGAGCGGAACAGAGAGCCCAATCTGATGTCCTCAGCGTGGACAAGCTGCCTTCTTGGATTAGCAACTAATGGGATTTAGCAACTCATCCAATATCTCTCTTCAATACAGGAAGAGAGGGGGCTAAATGACAGTTTGGATTAAAGACACCCCCATCTCATAGAGAAATGCAGCTCTCTGTTAAGCTGTTTCTAATTAAAATAGTGCCTGCATGTCCATCACCGCTCCTGAGCAACCCAACCCTGGCCAAAAGGACCTTGATGCTAAAGAGGGGGCAGGAAATGGGAGGGGAAGAAGGGGAAGAGAAATGAAGATTCAAAATGAAAGTCACCAGTTAATATGGAGTTGTCAATGGGAGAGGCAGAAGGAAGCAAAGATCACTGTGTTTTGGTCATGTGTGGAAGCCCAGAATCCTCTACATGGAACCCCTTAACCCACCCAAGCACTTTGATTCATGGCACGCTCCCAGAAGTTAGACAATTCTTAAAACAGATTTTTCAACTCTCAATTCAGGCTGAGAAAAGACAGGAGATACACAGATCTCAATTCAGAGAACTTGCATTTCCTACTGAATGTTTGATTTGCCTTAAGACTCTAAGCTGTGTGTTCCAACAACAGAAATAGAAAGGAAACAACCATTTTGAGTTATGAACGTTGTCACGCTCATCCACCCTCCCCCGTACCAACCAATGGAAAAGAGCAGATAGGAGACAGTAGCTACATAAAACGAGTTTAATATCCAATGGGAGTGCACAGAGGTCGTGGTGCATCCAACTGTTCAAAGAAGAGGGGGGGGCAGAAAAACACAAACAGGGAGCCATGGCCCAAAGTATGAAGAAATCAGAACTAAGGGGAAAGGAAAACCACTTTACACCAAGCAAAGGGGGCTGAGGTTTTGAGGGGGAAGTGGCAAGGAGAGAGCAAAAGAGGAATAAATACACATTTGTCAGAAGTGGGGAGGGGAATACACAGTACCAACACTGTCCAGAGGCAGGGAGTGACCCGAAAGTTACATGCAGTGACCTGGGCTTGACCCTAATACAATCATTACTCCCCAAAATTAACAAGGGAGGGGGGAAAAACCCGACTCTGCCACTTCCCCCAGCATGGGGAAAAAGAAACTTTCATGGGCCAGAGTACAAATCCAAGGGCGGCAGAGGGAGGAAGGGAGGGTTCTCCACTGGGGTCATATCATGCAACAGGGCAGCCATGACAGAGCCCCCTCCTCTGTGAGTTCCAAGGGGAAGAGAAATAGCAAGTTGGTTGGTGGAAACATTTAGCAGCTGGGATGCCCCTGCAGGTGTGCATATACATCCCTTGGATGGAAAGTCCAGGCCAGGTAGCCAAGGGTGGCATTAACATCTGCTCAGGTAGCTTTTGATAGCCACTGGTCCCAAAATCTCCTGCAGCAGCCCATCAATGCTGATCCCCTTTTAGGGAGGGGTCGAGGAGAAGAGGGGGAAAAAATTTTTTTTTGCATGGCTTAGGAGACATTATTCAGGGCTCTAGTGCCATTTGGTCTAAGAGGTTGGAATGCAAATGATCCCGCTCATCAGCAGCATAACAGAGCTAACTGCATGAGTCACTAATAAGATTACGAACAGGATGATAAAATGGGTAGCAAGAAATAGAAGACATTCAATATGGTTGCAATCTCATTAATGCCAACAGGGGGAGCCAGCTAATACAGATAGGACAGCAAGAATACATACTCTAGTGTGGGGAATCTAAAATCCTTCTACTCCTCCCCCCCACCCCCCAATTCTTCCTTCATTGTCTCCCTCGGCCCCTGCATATGTGGAGGCTACACACACACCATTTCCCTTACTCCTGGCCTCATGACACAGAAATTTTCCACCAACCTGCGCCAACAGCACACAAAAGCAAGAAGCAGCTGCCACTGAGGAATATTGGTCACCTCCGAACAAAGAGAGCCAAATTTCACAGACCACCAAAAATACAAAAATTGATCCAACTAAAAGATAGGGGAGAGGAAAAGAAGAAAAAGAAATTAAGAAAAAAAGAAAGAAGAAAGAAAGAAAGAAAGAAAGAAAGAAAGAAAGAAAGAAAGAAAGAAAGAAAGAAAGAAAGAAAGAGAAAGAAAGAAAGGCCACAGAATTGGCATCCAACTCCCACTTGTCCCAACCCTCCCACCACACCCATATATTTTATTATCTCTATATATATATTTATCACACACGCACGCGCACACACAGAGACCGTGCAAAAAATCCTGGCAGAACCAGAACATGAGAAAGAGAGAGAGAGAAAAATCAAAAGTTAGCCCCAACCACCCCCCCCCCCCCCCCCCCCACAGCAACCGGTGCCGGCAAGAAAAGCAAACCCAACAGGGAAGAAAGGGTGTGACAGGGGAGGACAGGAGGGAGGGGATCAACCCAAAGTAGAACCAACAGTGAGGGGCTTAGCCCACCACCCTCCCTCCTGCACTCATTTCTTGTTCTTCAGCTGGTTGGCCAGCCAATCTAAGCCCTCGTAGAGGCCATCTCCGCTGGTGGCGCAGGTGGCCTGGATGTACCAGTTACGATGGCGCAGTGAATGCAGGCCCAGCTTGTCCGTGATTTCTGCCGCATTCATGGCGTTGGGAAGGTCCTGGGGAAGGAGGCAGAAATGAAAGAGATGAGAAACTAAATATGACCAACAGTGCCCCAAGACTTTCAAAATGAAGACCCTTGAACAAAAGGGGCGCTCAGAAAACAACCTCTGGATTTGGTTAGGAGCCTATGCCTTTTGAATCCACCCCTTCTTCTGTCTGGGGTGGGCGTGGGGGTGGGCTGAACCAGCCCCATGCAGGGAGCTGGTAGGGATCTGCTGAAGGAAACCACTTTTGGCCTGCAGAGCTTCTCCAACAGCTCCTTATAATAAGTTTCTCTTTTCCGTTTCATTCTTAGCTTTGTTGTTCTGTCATCCGGTTCTGTAGACTGGGGGGGGGGGTTTCATTCACGGCCTCCAGGTCTCTACTGAGTCCAAATCCAAGAAACCGAAGCATGTAATTTTGAGGCACAAAGCTCATCAAAGCAGAGATATCAACCTTAAAATAGCTTTTCATAAGGAAGCTCTTGGAATTGCCTCCTGCCCTACACAAAGGCCCAAAATATCCAGCCCACATTGTAGAATTGCACAAACAATCCCCTCCCTCTGCTAGTTAGGAAGGATTTTATATAAAAAAAATCCAATTGCTGGCATGGAGGAAGTTTGCACTTACTCAATGTGTTGTACTACTCAGTGATGTGAGCAGATGACATTTAAAACCTTTTTATGAATTCCTAGTTCAAGCTCTAGCCTTCCTACCACATTCATCCAGTTGCTTTAGCCCGAGGATTTACTCCCAAGCAAGCACTCTATGAAAAGGTATTTGGTGCTGTCACAGAATAGAAGCTGCACAAACTGTTTCTGTACACAGTAATCATGTGTCAACTTTCTGTCCAAGTGACAGATGAAGAAGACAATGACAGGGGAAGAGGCACCTGGGCAAATCCCCACCCCATTTCACTTTAAAAGAAACTTTTGATGATAGGATTAAAAGAACAATGTTAACTCTTATCAACATGCTCCTTTTCATTCTACTCACATGTGCAAGCTGGGGAATAGTGCAGACATAGTTCAAACAATACTATTTTGCATATAGTGTTTTTGCTAATGACAGGGCATCAGAGCCTGAATCTAAACCTTGTTTAGCATCTGTTTTTAATTTCCAAGGAGTAGCAAAGTTACAGCATCCACTCTGAAGCATATTTTTCCAATGGAAGGGGATCATAAACAGTGTTGAACAGACCCTAGACTCTTCAGAAACCGAATTTAACTCTCAATCCCAGAGTTGCTGGCCTTGGCGCATTTCTACAGCACACAGCTGCCAATGAGTGAGATTTGTTTTCCCTCAGTTTTCAGTTGTCCTTACTTGCACAGCAGTAGTGTCATGACCATTCGTTTTTAAGAGTAACACAGAAGAATGCACTAAAGCAAGGTAGCAGCAACTTCTCTTAATAGAAATAGCAACTGATGGAAGAAGCAAACGCTTCTGCACACGTTTGGCACAATTATTATCAACTCTTTGCCATGGAAAAGAATGATTTGCACCCATCTCCCACATCACTTGATGTGTAAACTATAAGCACACCTGCATGCTGGCCAGCTACACAATGTAGCAAGGGAAAAGCTTTACAATCTAAGATAATACCTATACAAAAGAACAATTTTTGAAGGCGGGAATTGAAATGGCCCTGGGCTGCAAACAAGAGGATTCTTGATAATTCTTGTCTGTTATAGCCAAATGGGTCAGTAATTTATCAAGAAGACTCACTAAAGCAGTGACTTACAACAGGGCTTGCCTTACTTCCTGTCGCCTCACCTGGGAAGAGGCTCTACGCCTGTGATGGCGAACCTATGGCACGCGTGCCGGAAGTGGCACGCAGAGCCATCTCTCTGGAAGTGGCATGCGAGCCGTCGCCCACTGCTCTTCCGGGTTCCAGCGCGCCGGCCAGTTGGTCTTCACACGCACAAGAGTGCCGGAAACCAGAAGAGCAGCCACCCGGTGCGCATGCGCGCCGGGCGGCTGCTCTTCCGGTTTCCGGCGCACGCATGCGCACCAGCCAGCTGGTCTTCGCACGTGCATGCGCACCAGAAACCAGAAAACCAGGTGGCCGGTGCACATTCACGCGCGCCGGAAACCGGAAGAGCAGCCGCCTGGCACGTGCATGGGCAGCTGCTCTTCCGGTTTCCGGCACGTGCGCGTGTTCGCCAACACTGCTCTACGCAATGTAGCAACCACAAGAAAGGGTTGGGCTTGCTTTTCAACACTTCAACACAAGACAGGGAAACGCACACGGAATGATGTACCTTACCAAGAAGCCGCATGTGCCAATGTTAAATAGACTAATATGAATGTCTCTTAATTAACTGCACCTTATACAGAAACTTTACTGTGTGTGTTAAGTAAAAGCATTTTCGAGTTGAAGAATTCTGAGTTCAACTTTGAGATTGTAGATATGCAAGGGTTTCATTTGGGAAAGGAAACAAACAACCTTTCTTTGCCAAGCTTCTTAAGTAAGGTATCATTTAAGGTCCACCTATTTTCTTCTTGGGGAAGAGATGCTGTGGCGATACGGTACTTCATTTATAATGAATGGTTAAGGTGCTTCACAGCTAGGACATCTAATACACATAATCTTCAACTTACAACAGTTTGTTTAGTGACCATTCGAAGTTACAACAGCACTAAAAAAAATGACTGTTTTTCACCCTTATGACCGTTGCAGCATCCCCATAGTCATGTGATCAAAATTCAGACAGTTGGCAGCCGATTCATATTTATGATGGTTGCAGTGCATCGCCTTTTGTGACCTTCTGACAAGCAAAGTCAATCGGGAAGCCAGATTCACTTAACGACAGTGTTATTAACTTAACAACTGCAATGGTTCACTTAGCAACTGTGGCAAGAAAGGTCATGAAATGGGGCAAAATTCTCTTAGTAAATGTCACACTTAGCAACAGATATTTTGGGCTCGATTGTGGTCTTACGTTGAGGACTACCTGTAGTGACTTGCTTCATAATGTATGGAGAAAAAGTATGAATGGGAAGAAGAGAACGACAAGGAGGAATGGGGGGGAATGTCAGCCCTTTAAGGTTGCCTAGATCAGGAAACAGACTCCACTGAGATTGATTAGATTAACAATGTGGTTGTTTTTTTCCTTCCCTCCTGGGCCAGCCTGAGCCTCTTCCCAACACTACTCCTCTCCCAGGACTCAAGGAATCTTTCTGCCCTTTTTATTTTTCTAATCCCTTCTGAGTATTTCCCTTAAGGCTTCTACATGACTCTCTACAAAGCAAAAGCAGGGGTCTCCAACCTTGGCAACTTTAAGACTTATGGACTTCAACTCCCAGAGTTCCTCAGCCAGCAAAACTGGCTGAGGAACTCTGGGAGTTGAAGTCCACAAGTCTTAAAGTTGCCAAGGTTGGAGACCCCTGGAGCAAAAGTACCGTAGATGGACAAGTGTGGACGTATGCGTTGAATGGAATAGAGAACAAGTAGTTACAGCTATGGTGCTCTACCTTCCTTACATATCTCACAAATGAACCCTAAATCTTCTCTCCTGAAGGAGTGTGATTCTCAAAACACCTACCACCTTCCCAAATAGGTTTTCTCCTGAATTAGCACATAGGTTGGTAACACGCTGTGAATCCCAAGCTCATCCATCCACAGAAAAAGATGCTAGATGCCCTTTTCAAATCTCATTGTCAAAATTATCTCCGACCCACAGCAAACTGGTAGACAGAATGTATTTAGGTTGGATGCGAATATTAACTATTCTCCATAGATGGGAGACCTGCCAAACCGTTTCTGCCCCAAGACAGACTTGACCTGGGACCAACCAGCCTAATCTTCAAAGCAGTCGGCCCACTCCAGACTCACCTGCTTGTTAGCAAAGACAAGGAGAACGGCATCTCGCAGCTCATCCTCTGCCAGCATTCTCATCAGTTCCTCACGTGCCTCATTTACTCGTTCTCGATCATTGCTGTCCACTACAAAAATCAGGCCTGAAAGAGAGAGTATGTCTGCTTATTTAAGAGTACAGAAGGAATATATGATTAAAAGGAATTGGTGTATTTTGTAAAGCAAAAGTATGAAGACATGGAAGGTGGGATTATGACTCCTTCGAAAGAACGCAATTAATGTATCAGAAGTTTTGATTATTACAATGGGCAGATCAGTCACTCAAAAGTGCTGGAAACTTAGAAAGAGAAAAGCAAGGATATGAAATAGTCTCCACTTTGAATTCTAATGGGAGAAGAAAAGGCTTTCCCTTGGAAGCCCACAGGTTATCTACTAAACAAGAAAGATAGGAAGAAGAAACAATCCACTGGACTTCAAGTCACATTTCCAAAAGAGCAGTCTTAATAAATGTACTAGTAGATTAATTTTGGGCTGACCACAACACATTTTTACTTTTCCCTTGTCCTAAATACATGAATTGGCCTAGTTTTCACACTTGACTGGCAGAATTATGCACTAAATGAAAACACCAGCTTTTTAACTCTTTCCTTATGCGAGTAAAGACATTGCCTTATAAACCAATCCCCAAAAAGAGATGGAAAGATAGAAGTCCAATCAAGGTGTTTAAATCAGCCAATTAAAGTCATACCTTAACCAAGAAGCCCATGTTAGGCTGCCAAATTCAAGAAATCAAGGGTTCTTTTATAGCCCATGGATTTCAAACTGTATCAGATTATCATAAAACCCTAATTCTGCAGGCTAGAAATGTTCCACTGGATCATACTGAGTAACTCCGATTAGAGCCACTACGAAGCAGGTTATTCTACACCAGTTTTGCAAGACAGGCAAAAAAAAAGCAACTAGTTCAAAGATTTTTTCCCCCATGTATCTAGCTTGCTCACACATGCCTGAATAAGTAATTTGTGGACAGAACAGAAAGTCTGAAAAAATGCAAAAAGGCATTTGGTCAATTAGATGCAATTCCTAATTTGCCTGAAGTGAGTAGCTATTTAAAGCCTTGGAAATTAAAGGTATGGGTTTTTTTTGGCTGAGTTGCAAAGCTTATTTCACCGCCACATTGTTCTTAGGGTTAGCAAGGACTTCATAATTCTTAATCTATGCATACCATTGTATAACTTATGACCACTGCATAAGTTTAAATCTCAGCAGATTCCAAGATAATTATCTCATGGAGAAAAAAGAAACAAAGAAACAAACAGCAGTGTTATCAGACACATAAACTTGCTGAGCATCTTGGCTGCTTAGAAATCACTGCTTCATTTTGAAACTCAGAGACAGCTACTGCTTAATCATTGCCTCCCTTGTGAAGAATGTGTCAAAGGCTTCAAATGGACCCTGCAATTAAGATTGTTTAGACAGCTCTTTCTAATAAAACATTCTCTAGCTGGCTTACAAAACAGACCGATCAATTGAAAGCTTTTAAAAATCACGAAAGTGCAAAGATGTTGTGGCCCGCCAGCAGCCAGCTCACTCGGACAGTGAGGAGGTTGGGGAGGAACATGGGCCAGTCCTGTAGTCTGGGGAAGGCTCTGATGAGTGCTCTGCGTCGGAGGCAGAGATGGGGCCAGGGCAGTCTGACAGTTATCAGCTGCCTCGGGAGTCAGACATCAGTGAGGCAGACGACCAGCTGGAGCCTGTTCCCAGTGTGCGCATGCGCAGAGTTGTCAAGCTGAATACAGATCAGAGTGCCCAAGGATACAAACAATCCTATACCCCAATCAAATTCAGGCTTGACACAGAGCTGTCAGGAGAAGGGAACAATTAAGGAACAGAGGTCGATTTGGGAGTAAAAGCACAAGGGGACGCTGAATGGCCACTCCCATAGGAAATAAATAGGAGTGGTGTTTACAGGAGACAATTAGTTCATTTAATTAGTGTGAAGATCTGTTCGTGACTCTCAGAGACTCCTTGCCAAGTATTTTCTTGTACAGCACTGCGTTTGGAAGATATCGGCAGGGCAGCTCTCCAAGCCTGATAAGGTCTGTGGTTGTAAATTCACCTTTGAAAGACTATTTGCCAGGACTTTGCTGGATGTGAATGAGAGGAATTCACATTAGCTTACTAAAAAGGGGTTTTGTTGGGACAAGGAGTCTGCTTCGTGATTCTGTGAAGCCTAGGTCAGAACAAAAGAGAAGCAAGCTAACAGACTACGTGTGACTGTGTTTGGACCTATTATGTGTATTGCCTCTATATGGAGTCAAGGATTTTTCAAAATATAAACAGTACTAGTACAATGAAGCCATATAATAAAACAATTCATCACCTAATAAACCCATGTCAGCTAAAAGATACCTGGAATAGGGATGCATTGGAAAGCATTATTATTATTATCTGGTGGGTGCACATCTTTAAGTGCCGCACAAGAGCTTACCTCTGAAAACAGCAGCAACTTCAAATGGATTTCTAATTAAGAAGCAAAGGAGCCTTAAATACCTGCTAGTGTGAAGAGCAGGGGGAAAGGGAAAGCACCACTTTGTTAATCCCAATAAAGGAAAGATTTCCCTCTTCCCTTCCCATACCTTGGGTATTCTGAAAGTAGTGTCGCCAGAGGGGGCGTATCTTGTCCTGGCCACCAACATCCCATACAGTGAAGCTGATGTTCTTGTACTCAACCGTCTCAACGTTGAACCCTGAGGAAGAATAACACGGTCAGAATTTGGGCTGTACAGCAGAAAGGTAGCCCACTCTGGCAATGGACATGGAGCATGAAGGGACATCCAAGAGCAGGACTGAGAATCAGGCATTACAGAGGTCACAGCTAGTCTTCATATTCAGAAGTAACATCCCTAGTATTAACAGGACTTTGCCTATATTTATAAAAGTGCAGATGGATGTACTGCACCAGGATTAAGTTGGCGGACCTGTTTTTCCATCTCTATGTAAAAATGAAAGGAGATAATTCTCCTGCTTACCTTTAGAATTTAAAAGAGGACCTTAAGCTTCAGCATTCATCAACAAGAAGTACTTACTGATAAACACGTTACAGTGAGAGATCTTAAAAGCACACCACATCCCCAATCAGAATCCCAGCTGTGGAAAAACAGCAGGTTTCAAGCAACCAGAAGCCCCATAGTATTACTAGCGCTCAGTAATCTCACAAGTGAGTCATCTTTTCCCACATACTTGGATAAAAATCAAAAGATGCAATCCATGAAGCACCATTGCTAAGCAATCTGTTCACAGGGGCCCAGCATAAGCACTTCTAATGAATGGAGTCTGCGCAGCAACATTGTATAGCCAATTGCACTCCAAACACCTTTGGAGGCCCTTTAGTTTATGACAATGCTATGTTTCCAAACTTCTCTCTGCAAACACGTTAGCTCATTTTCATCGTTAAAAGGGGACAAGAGAGTTCTGTTGTACTCCGAGACAACAATGGCATTTTGATAGCAATTGGCTATGATGGGTAAAATGGAGCCTCTAAGCAGCAAAACAGAATATCTTTGAGCAGCAGTTGCATGGAAGGAGGTTGTTTCATATTGGGGGTTGCATGCTCTTTGTGTTTTCTAAAAAGATGTAGGTAATCCCTTAAGATATTCAGATCAGATAGATCTCTGGATCATTTCAGAAAGATCTGGCTGACATTCTTACTGCACAAAGGCATTTTCAGAATGACTTTGTGATTAGAAGCCAAATATTCACTATTAGGCAGACCTTGCCCTAGTAGCCCTCGTAAAATACCAATAATAAATCAAGTATAGGCAAGCCAATGGCATCACAGGCAGGTTTTGCCTGTGTGTGTGTGTGTGTGTGTGTGTGTGTGTGTGTGTGTGTGTGTGTGTGTGTGTGTGTGTTTCATTTTTCATCTAGCTGCTGCCAGTACTGTGAGTCACCCTCATTAAGTCTAATGTGTGCCACATCAGGGAGAGAAAAAAAAATAGTAGTTCAGATGACAGATGACAAGGAAATGATTTTAAGTCAACCTTAACCTGACCTGGTGCCCTCCAGATGTGTTGGATTTCAACTCCCATAATTCCAATCAACAGGACAGAGAAAGATGTTTAAATTTATCAGCTTACATGCCTACAACATGCCGATCTTTCCAGAAATTGACACAAAATCCCTGGAAAGTACATAGGAAAAGTCCCATGGGAAATAAGATATTTTCTTATGCTACTGGCCCTGAAATGACAGTCCAGATTCATTCTGCAACCATTCTCATGCTCACAGTTCCACTTTCGAAATGAAAGGAAAGTACTTTCCAAAAACAAGGAGGCCATACCAATTGTAGGGATAGTGGTGACAATCTCTCCCAGTTTCAGCTTGTACAGGATGGTGGTTTTCCCAGCAGCATCAAGACCCACCATAAGGATTCGCATCTCTTTTTTGCCAATCAGGCTCTTCAGCAAGTTGCCAAATATGTTCCCCATGGCAGCAAGTTCAACGGTGCAGGACTAGGCTTCTTCTGTCCAGCTGGTGTCAAAGTCCTACAAACGTGGAAAACGCTATTAGATGGAGAAGCAATAGCTCCCCCTAAAATGTCTTGGGGTGATCAACAGAACCACAGGAACAGATCTTGAGACTAGAGAATTAAGGATGTATAGGCTAGCACAGAGGAGAGGAGCACATGTGGCTCTTCAAATACTATAAAACTTCCCCTCAATCCCTACGCTTGACAGATTGGCTAGAATTGACAATAGTGAACATCTAGCTTTGTATTAGCAGACCTACAAGAAGGTAGGCTAGAGTAGCAGATAAATTATGCACCTTCTTATAGGTCTTCTATGAGGTTTCCTGGTTCTAAAACATTTCTGAAGACATTCAGACACTTAAGCACAAAACTCTTTAACTCAAATTCAATAGGCACTCCTTGAAATCAAAACAATACTCTCAGTGATTGACAATACAAAGACATATAGGGAAGTTCTCTCTGTGGTGCAGCATCTCTTTTAACTCACTCACACACATATTTAACATGGGAACTCAAGTTGCCATCCGAAAACCTCTTGTATAAGGGTGCACAATCATTTTCAAGCTGAGGGCTTACTTTAAGTGAGTAGCACCCGGAGGCTAAACTCCAAAAAGTGCTCTGAGCCAAGACAAAGAAATAGGTACAGGACAAAAACAATGCTTTGACTGTTTAAATTTAAGTGGAATTACGATATAATTAATATATTGTTTGTATTGTTTTAATCATTTCACTCAATGACAGTAAAGATTACAAATTGATAACTTTTCAAGGAGCTCTGGGGATCATGTCCAAAACTTTGGGAGGCTGCAAAAAATAAATAAATAAATAAATAAATCCCAAGGCCACCTGTTAACTTCAAGCAAAAGAAAAAAAGTATGACATGAACTGAAAGCTTGCTGTCCTGAAACCTTCTGCAAATAAAATCTAACAAAGCCTATTTACCTACCATGCATTTTCCCACAATATTGTATACATTTACAGCATTGGAGTTGCTTGAAAGAGAAATATATCAATTCTATATGGTTAGGCATTTTTTTCTTAGTTGGTCAACTGGAGGCCATTCTTGGTCAAAGAAAAACGGAAATAGCAACTCATTACAGTAGCCCCATAATTTCTCTGCCTTCCCTTCAATAATCATGGAATATTAATCCCATTTGAACATTTCATCACTGAGGCTTAACAACATTCATTTCTTTTAAAGCTCTCCGATACACGCAATTCACTGCCTAAGTTATCAAGTGCACATTAACTTCTAAAAGCAAGTAAAACAAAATAAAATCAATCCTCATTATACATAATTTCTTCACCAAGTATGCAACTTTGGGTAAGGTCAAATACAGTAGTGGGCTACATGAGTTTAATACAGCACACCCAGGCCCGAATATTTAAGGAATAAAAGGAATATTCTATTCTGTATTCCTATAGGAATACAAGGCCAAAGCCAGTATGCCTTAGTAGACAGAGATATACAGAAGATAAAAAATGCATTTAAGCTTCAGATTATGTGATGTGTTTTCACACAGATGCAATCCAATTTGGAAGAGTTCAGGGCATTTACACTTGAGATAACTGCTTATTTTTCCAACTCATATTATCTTTATAACCTAGTCCCACTAGAAAGTTATTTTTGAGGAAGTCTGCTTTTTTAGGAGGTAACTGGACTTCCTTGTTTTTTCTTTGAAGACGTTTCGCTTCTCATCCAAGAAGCTTCTTCAGTTCTGACTGGATGGTGGGTTGAAGCTTCTTGGATGAGAAGCGAAACGTCTTCAAAGAAAAAAACAAGAAAGTCCAATTGCCTCCTGAAAAATAGCCCCTTTGAGACAACCATGACCTGGATGACTGAGAATCTTTACAGACTGAGGAAGGAACATGCATACATAAGACCAATATAACGAGAATTACAGCACATACGAATCCACAGATGGTGCTGGGGGCAGGATAGGCTTGTCAATACAGGGACAGTTCAGTCCTGTGAGGAACCCTTTCTCCCGAGTCGCATTAGTGAAAAGCAACCCAGAGGCAAGGGGACACATGTGCCAGGCACTGCCTGTCACACAACGCATGCCAAGCACACTTCATAGGGCCAAAGCTTAGGCCTTGGCAGATTCCTTATCCCACTTCTCCCTTCCCCCCCCCCACGCCCCCGCAAAAATATGGGCGCTCAGAAACAAGGGAGTCCAATCGCTTCCCTGCCCAAACTCCCCAGCGCAAGAAAACTCCTCTCCCCTTGATTTAACTTGGCGGCTTCGGGAGCCCGGAGGCCTATCCACACATCCCAGAATCCCCGCTCCGGTTTAGACTGGAGGCACCAGGCGCCCCCTTTCTTCAAGACGCTCGCCTCTTCCACGCTCTTCGGCTCGACGCTGGTGGGATTTTGCCACGAGCGATTATTACAGCCTTTCTTCCCCCCCCCTCCCTTCTTTTTCCTCCTTACCTTAAAAATTACGCCCGGGCCTTAGCAGTCAGGAGGCTGAACGCTAGGCTCTCTCTACCTTCACTCCCCTCGCCTTCTTAAAACAGTCCAGGCTACCCACCCGGCCTCTCTCCCTTTCCAGCTTACGACGCCCCGTCTGAGCGGCACCCACCGAAAGAGGTAGG
>QLTV01003097.1:3690233-3718620 GCA_003457575.1 Thermophis baileyi
TTCAGAAACTTCTCCACCTGGAAATCTCTTGTACAGGGCGTGGCAGTGTTTATACGCTTCCTGCGTTGCAGGACAAGCTCACAGATAAACGTTCCAGAAAGTCGCCTCCAAGCAGAAAGAGGGATTCTACGGGGTGTGCAACAAAACTTCTACTCCGAGGAAGTTGAATGCCTAAAGGCTGAAAGGCCTATTCCAAAATCTAGCCCACTTCGGACACTCAACCCGTACCTTGACAGCCATGACGTGCTGCGACTAGGTGGACGCCTGAGCAAGGCTCAAATAGACTCAAATGTTAAGCATCCCATCATTCTTCCTGCTCGTCACCACGTAATAAACCTGTTGGTCCAACACCACCACGACTCCGTGCACCATCAAGGACGACACTTCACAGAGGGAGCTGTCAAAGCTGCTGGACTATGGATCGTGGGAGCCAGGAAGCTCATCTCAACTGTCTTACACAAGTGCCTGCACTGTCGCAAACAACCAGGTAGGACACAACACCAGCTGATGGCTGACCTGCCACCCGAGCGTCTTAGTACCGAACCGCCATTTACCTACATAGGACTAGACATCTTTGGCCCGTGGTTAGTGTTTGCCCGTAGGACCAGAGGTGGTCACGCTCACAACAAACGTTGGGCCGTCCTTTTCACATGTCTTAGCATTCGAGCTGTCCACATCGAAGTCATCGAATCCATGGACAGCTCCTCCTTCATCAATGCTCTAAGAAGGTTCCAAGCCCACAAAGGCCCAGTCAAAGTATTTAGATCTGACCGTGGAACAAACTTTGTAGGAGCCTGCAAAGAACTACAAATCGATGAGGGCACTCACTCCAACCCAACGATTCATAGCTACCTGAATGCCCAAAACTGCGTATGGACATTTAACCCTCCTCATGCATCCCACATGGGAGGACCATGGGAAAGAATGATCGGCGTAGCCCGCAAAATCCTTAACTCCATGTTGACAAAGACACCTAAGCTGACGCACGAGATCCTCACCACCCTCATGCAGAAGTGTCAGCTATCATCAACGCTCGACCTCTGGGTCCACTTTCTTCGGATCCCGAGAATCCTACTATCCTCTCACCAGCCACCTTGTTAACACAGAAGATAGGTGAATGGCCAGCACCAGAAGGGAACTTTGTTCCCAAGGACAGATATAAGCAACATTGGAAACAAGTTCAACTGCTAGCCAACACCTTCTGGAAGCGTTGGAAACAAGAATACCTGTCTACCCTTCAGGTTCGTCGCAAATGGGAGACCACAGAGCCGAATCTTGAAGAAGGAGACCTTGTCCTGTCGAAGGACAAAGACGCACCTCGAAACTCTTGGCCCATGGGACTTGTACACCAAGTTCTACCCAGCTCGGATGGACTGGTGACGAACCAGTTGAAGTTGAAGTCCAGAGCGCGAAGCCACATGACTCACGCCGTGGCTCAAAAACTTTCACCAAGAAGCTCTACACCAGACCAGTCACCGATCTGGTACTGCTGAGAAAGAAGGCCGAACTTGAAGAATGAACCTCAAGCTTTGCATGCCTTGTGTTTACCTCATTGTTTGCATTGCTTGATTATATGCCTTGTTTATTTAGTCAATTAGATAGTTAAGTTTGCATTGCTTGATTATATGCCTTGTTTATTTAGTCAACTAGATAGTTGAGTTTGTATTGTTTATGCTATATCTTTGTTTACTTTAGTTAATTTGTTAGTTAATAGTGGAATTTACAATTCCAGGCAGGGAGTGTGCTGGTATAACAGCGGATATTTAGATATTTAGCCTGAGTTAAGAACTGTTTCGGGAATGTAGTCCATGACATGTGACCACATCTGTGTATTCTTACTGGTCATTGAGGTACGCCTGGGGGCTGGGTAATTGAGCCACGCTGACCAGCGGTCAGTATTTTCCCTAAGTTTTAACAATGGGACCACGTAACATGGGAGACGGGAGATAGAATTATCTTTTCACAACTACGCAATGGTATCAGATTATGACTGTAATCTCAGAAGAACTTCTACAAGAACCGTGAGTGTTGTTTGAGAAGATGCCTGAACAATAAATATAATCTGCATGATTTATCATTGCGTGCCGTTTATCTGTCTGAGGAGGGCAAGGCAATTTATGCCCAAACCAGAACAGGTATGCAATGCCCTGTAGCAGCATCTCGAGGGGAGAGGTTGAAACAGTTTATGTCCAGGATGTGTGGGATCTGTAGATATTTTCTCGGCCCTCTTTCTGACCCATGCAGTATACAGATCCTCAATGGAAGGCAAACTAGTTGCAATTGTTTTTTATGCTAACTATCCATTGAAGTCTGTACCTGTCCTGTTTGGTTGCTGTACCAAACCAGACAGTTAAAGAAGTACAAATGACTGACTCAATAATTCCGCCATAGAACTGTATCAACAGTTTCTGAGGCAGTCTGAACTTTCTGAGTTGACAAACAGTGGCAAGCTACTTCTACATTGTGGCCAAAAAAGCAACAGTCTTCAGGAAAACGTGACTTACATAGATGGTTTAGAAAACAGCCTCAGTTGAGAAATTGATTCAATATACCCATGCCACAAAAGCCTATGAGCATTGCACCCACCAGCCAGATAACTTTATATCTGTTTTAACAGTGATGTTGGAAAGAAAAACTTGAATTCCCTTCTACTTTCCACATCAAAAAAAATTAATATTATAGTACTGCATCAAATCACATTTCATGTCTTCATGCTATTAAAGAAGGGATGAACAGGTCTTAGATCAGTCCAAAACAGTCTCTATTACAATGCTGAAATAAATAAATAAATAAATAAATAAATAAATAAATAAATAAAGACTAATAAATAAATAAATGGAAAATCAAATTAATCTATGTAAGATATTTCAGACACAGTCTCTATTACAATGCTGAAATAAATAAATAAATAAATAAATAAATAAATAAATAAATAAATAAATAAATGTGGATAAATAGCAAGTAGGGGCTCTAAATGCTTTATGTTCCTCTTGTTTTAAATATGCTGAGTTTAATTAAAACTGAATACATTTAGCGTTCTGTTGTGTCATAGATTATTATTTCCTGTGTTCACTGGGATCTTTCCTCTTCCTCAACTATAATTTGAAGCAAGAATATACTGTAGTTAACATGCAGCAACTTCTCACAAGACATGCCTTTAGATTAATGTTTGAAGTGGACTGAGCCATTTCCCTGTTGATCTATTGCAGGTGGATGCATTGCTCCAAGTCTTAGATTATTCCTGCTGCAATGGCAAGATTTTGGATCTGATCCCACTCTGGCAACTGATTAGCAGAGACCTTTATTTTCATGAAGTTCTGAAGCTACATTTAATGATGCTGACAGATTGTGAAGACATAAGTAGAATAATGTCCTGCATGTCAGATTCTGTGGCACAACATTCATATACAGTTTGCTAATGGCATAGTGCCCAAACACAGATGTGCTTAGCTTTTACCAGTGAAGCAGGTTTAGAGATAAGCAGCTGAAATAGCAACTGAATTCAATGGATAAATCCAGTTATTGACATATATCTTTAACTCTGACTAATTCACTATCAATCATATTTTGAATATGAATAATTGAATTCTATAGCAAATTAATGATTGACAGAACAGTTCTAGAGAAATCTATTAAAATAAAATCCTACTGAGCTTTTACTTACTCCCAGGTATGCATAAAATTGCAGGCTATGGCCTTAATATTCAAATTCACTTTGTATTGATGTTATACCATTATATCATGCACAGCTAACACAAAAGCATGCTGAGAAATGTAGTAAGGAAAAAAGACAGATGTTCTCGCACAGATCCTCACTGAATTGTTTCTTCTTACTCATTATAAGGTAGTATTCCTGGCCTACAGGACAATAAGATTGTCAAAATAGAAGATTTGTACTGTTGGAATGATATAAATTCTCATAAATGTACTGCACCATAAGATTCTATAGCCAGATTTCATTCTGCATGTTGCCTGAAGAGGTTTCAAATATTTGGTAGGTAGGTGTGGACAAATAAGGAAACATATCTGTACCAGATTCCCCCCCCCCAAGAATTGAAGATGACTTCTATTGGAATAGTTGCTCATTTTGTCTGCACCTATCTCACTTTCACCTGTACTAAAATGTTTTTGAGACAACACTAAAACCTGCAAAACATGTTTGACCAGAGATGACAGTTAGTGGGTGAGAATTATGTATACGCAAACCACAGGAAGTGAGTCCTCTCTCAAAACTACACTCAGTCTTTAAAATTTCCACTATGTTGAACATCTGTTGAAACAGACAAATCCCTAAAAATTCTACCCGGAAGTAAGCCCCCTTCCTTGTTCCCTATAAGTATAAGGACAAACTTCAATGATAGAATATATGCAGTCACTCTATAAATCTTTCACCACAAGAGAAATGGGAAAGACTGTATCAGATACAGCACAGATTTTCATTCAAAGTCAGTTGTTACAAAGCAATTAAGAAACATGTCAATATAAGTATGATAGCCAAGAGACAAAATCCAAGAAGGTGTAATGTAGTCATTGGGTGACAAGCTACTTTCTGTCCCTCTCTATAGCTTATATGCTAACTTGTCTCTTTATGTCACCTACATTAAAATGCTTCTCTTTCTTATTAAGTACCCCGTCACACATAGTTGACTGTGTGCAAACCAAACCACTCCCTGCTGAAGTGCAGGGAAAGTCGTGCAATGAAGTCATGGTCATGGGTGGAGACCAAGCTGAGTTCAGCAAGGAGACCTGGTCCAGCCTGACTCACAGCTTGTGGGTCCCTCTTGGGCTGGGACCAGAATGAGGAAACTGGGGAATGCTAAAGAATTCTGCCTTCTTTCATAAAGAGCCTCCTCTGGTTGGCTTAATGAACTCGGCCTCCAGGGTCTGTCAGCACATGAAATTTCTTAATTTAAGGAACTAAAGATGGTCAGCAGCTAGTTCTCCTTGAGTGCCACTGTGAGATGCAAGAAAGGGAAAAAGCATCAACTTGTATCCTATAAAGAAAGTCTGCCTTCAAAATCTGTTTCTACCAACAAAGTGCTCTTCCCATGTTTTTCTCATTACTTTTTGTATGCAGAAAGAACTTGCTCTATCCAGTCATATATTCTAATATACTGTGTGTGTGTGTGTGTGTGTGTCTAAATACCATTTATTTATCATATTTATATGCCGCCCATCTTGACCAAAGCAGCTCTATGTGTAATGCATATATATAAAATTTTTATTAAAGACATTTCTAAAAGAATAAAAGCAATACAAATTTTGAAAGAGAAAAGTAAGGAAAGGAAAGCAACAAGTAAAAATAGAAAAAAGAAAAAGAACAGAAAAAAGCTATAAAGAAGTGGCTTCTGGTCTTCTTAACAGAAGTTAGAAGTACACTAATATTTTACCTTCTCTAAGGTTTTCTAAACTTTCAGCTATCTGCTAGAACATCACTGAATTGGGAATGCATTCCATGCCTTATGGACATATCCCAACTGTTCTCAAAAATGTATTTGATTGCTCACGTTTCTATTTGGGTGCTCATGTATGAGTAATTTATTGTAAGAAATTGCATAAAGTAGACATTGCATGGTGTTTACTATTCATTTTCCCATTTTATTCCCCTTCTCCATGTAAAATGTGAAACATACACATGCACATAAAGAGTACTCAATTTCTTTTCTAGACAGTTGCCCACTTCTCTTTTCTTTGGTATCCTGGTTTTATAGGTAAAATCCTCATCAAAAAGGATTTCTCTCCTAAACCAGGACTTTGAGCCCCAACATTTGAGTAAATAAGTGCCCCTAAGCATGTAAAAATGTTATTCCCTACTCACCCAATGCTCTCAGTAATGAATCAGTAAGCACTTGAGGTCAAAACCCCCTCTTTAATAACTATTTAACATACAGATTTGAGGGAAAGATGCTGCAAATATAGTTTCAGCTTTATGAAAGCCTAGTGCCACTAGGAAGCATAACTTGGTAGATTGTGAAGAAGCTATTCCCATGTGGAAGTTGCACTGTCTTGAAACAATGTGAGTGCACCCTTATGGGAAAAGAATCCCTCTGAACCGGAAGAACAATACCTATAGGGCCGTGATGGCAAACCTATGGCACGCGTGCCCGAAGTGGCACGTGGAGTCATGTCACCTGGCATATGCGGCGTCACCCGTTCCTCTTCTGGGTTTCTGGCGTGCATGCGCACGCGATGATCAGCTGGCCTTTGTGGCAATGCCAGAAACTGTAAGGGCTGGTCTTCCGTTTTCCGGTGTGAGCATGCACGCCAGCCAGCTGACTGGTGCGTGCACATGCGCATGCGCAGCAGTAACTGGAAGAGTTGCTGGCTGGTGCGCATGCGCGCACCAGAAACTGAAAGTTCATTTTCCAGCATGCGCATGCCCCCTGGGCAGCTCCTCTTCCTGGTCATGGCCCAGACAAGCGCGCGTGCAAAGTGCTCCATTTTTGGCACTTGGTGCCGAAAAGGTTCGCCATAATTGCTATAGAGTATATTCTGGGCAGCTCCCATTAAATAAATGGGGCCTTAAGAGAGTTGATATAGACCAGTGATGGCAAACCTATGATGCGTGTGGCAAAGGTGATATGCCACAACATTTGGGATGAAACATCAGTGTTCCTCAACAACTATTTTTGAAAGTACACCCTGTTCTCATGGAATTTTTGGAGGCTGCAGAGGCTGCACTAGAAGAGAGTATGCTGTTGCATGGCCTCTAGAGCCCCCCCAAATCATGTGAGAATGGGGTGTGCTTTCACACCGTTTTTGGAGATTGCAGCAATCTCCAAAGCTGCTTCAAAAATGAGGGCTTCATGAGGTCTGGAGCAACGTTCCCTCTAACAAGGGAAATCGCTGCGCGGCAGTTTGAAACTGCTGCGCGGCGATTCCCTGTCACGTGCGCGGCTGCGCAGCAACGTTCCGTCTGACATGGGAAATCGCTGCGCGGCAGTTCAAAACTGCTGTGCGGCGATTCCCTGTGACGTGCGCGGCCGCGCGGCCGCGCACCTTAGAGGGAACAGTGGTCTGGAGCAGCCTCACATAGGCCACAAGGGCCTATCAACAGAAAGGAAAGATCACCAGAAGGTAAGCAGCATATGGCAGATCCTCAGGAGTGCTGGGCTGCAAAGCAATTGCACCATTCTCCAAGGCTCGGGTGCCTTGGGGAACGGCACAGGGTGATCTTTTTGAGTGGCAGTGATAGTCCGGGCCTTCACTTCAGGCCTAACCTTGGCACTGTAGCCGAGTGCCACTGTTCAGGGTGACATAGGTCTTGAGGGTGGAGGAGATAGAAAATTGTTTCTCTTTTGTTTGAGGTGTGTATGTGACATGCCAGCACTCTCAAATTAGGCATTTTTCAAATTTTTGACAGGCCGACCCAAAAGGTTCACCATCACTGGCATAGGCTGACTCTGGTAGATATGTCCTCCATACAAAGCTAGCAAGAAGATGCACTGGGCAGCAGGAAAGGGAAGGAGTGTGATTTGTAAACTAGGCATCAAAAGGAGCAACTTTGTCCAACCTCTCCTTCTCAACAAGGAACATGGGATAGGCATTATTACGGTTACGTATTAAAAAGCAGAATTTGATGGCAATGTTTGGAGGGATTCTGGAGGTTGCATGTCATTCAGAGCCTCAGATGGTTGTATGTTTACATTTTATTAGCTGGTAATCTCACACTAACACCACTACAATCCAAACATGTTCTTGTTCAAGTGGTAGTATGCTTTAGTGTAGCTTTTGGGGAGCATCTGGTCTGTTAGGTAACTGCAGCATCCTGAGCTGACTGGTGCTGCAGCCTTGCAGCGTCCACGTAGTAAATCACCCCATGGAACTGGCTGCAGCAAGCGCCTTTCTCAGAGGCCAGAGCCAGGGTCTGACAGAAGTCAACAGGAATTTCCACAGGCTGTGGTTTGGACTCAAAGAAGGCGATGTTTTGGCACTTTAATGCATGCACTCGTATATCAAGCTAGTTACAAACACATATATACCGTACACACACACCATACGAACCACATATATTATTACAGTCCATGCTTTTCCCACACTTACTAGACGGCAAACCCTGACATGTGCCTGTAACTCAGGGGTGGGTTCTGCTTTTCTTCGCTGCCGGTTCACTCAGTGACGCGACGGTGCGCGTGCGCTTCGCGCAGTGCTTAAAAACAACAAGGTAGAGCCATAGGCGCCGCCGAAAGAACCGGTTCGGGGGCGTGGCAGGCCTGGGTCGCTGCCGGTTCTAGTGACCCAGGCCGCCAAGTTACTACCGGTTCTATAGACCCAGTCTGAACCGGGAGGAACCCACCTCTGCTGTAACTCCTAAGCCAATCTGGTTGCATTACTGCATCCAAACTGTAACGTATATTTTGAGCGACAGGCTTATTTGTATAGGGTACGTTTACTGCAGTATTTACCTGCAGTGGCATCTCATCAATCTAATGTTACTTTAGAGCAATGTTTCTCAACTTCAGCAACTTAAGCTATGTGGACTTCAACTCCCAGATTTCCCTGGTTAGCATGCTGGCTGGGGAATTGTGGGAGCTAAAGTCCACAGAGTTTAAAGTTGCTGAGTTGAGAAACATTGCTGTAGAAACTGGCTGCAAACCTTTTTATTACCTTCTGCTCAAGACTTCACTTCTCAGACATTTTCAAACGAAGAACTTTCCCTGTTCAGAGTTAACCACAACACGGAGGCCCCTTGTAAGCTTGTGAGAAAGCTTAATTCACCCTCAGTTGCTAATGTAGCATTTCCCCTTTTATTCTGACACCATCCCAGGATAAGCTTCATGTCTGCAAAATCTGTTAGGCTTTGTCACCCATTCCCCTGAAGGGAACTTATGGGAAGGCAGTGACTTGAAACAGAGGCAGAATAAAGATGAATGGAGAAGCCAAATACTATGCCTATCAAGTTTCCGGTGACCTAAAGGCAGGTAAACAGCACTTCAACTGCGTGGGTAGGAGGGTCCTGAAAAACGTTTTCTTCATGGGTACAACTGCAGAAGAAACTCCTCTCCATTACAAAGAATTCTGCAAGCAACCAAGATTGGCTCCTAAGTCCTGGCAGGCCAGAAACCCTCTAATACAAAGGAAATGTAGATTTTGATCCAGCTTAGTTTCTGGAGTTTAACAGTGTAGGTACTGATTTCCTCCCCCCCCCCCCAATAGTTTGTTCTCCAGGTAATGTGCTCTGACCCCATGGAAACTGGTTTGTTTATCTTTCTATGTTGGAACCTAGCTTTCCAATCCATTTAAGCTAGTCTATAGTTTGATTTCATGGACAGGGTTTTTTTAAATAAACATCTTCTCTATCTTTTGAATTATAACTGGAGCAATTTCCTAAAACCAAACTGTATTTTTACTAATTGCATTGATGTTATTGTGGATTTAAATATCAGGATTGATTATGTAGTTACAATGCTCCACTGTGCTATACATTATGTATGAGTAGTGTTTGGTGTGAAAATCATTAAAATCATTTTATTTTAACCAAGAAACTAATACTTGTGTAAGTGAGAAAGGTAGTAAAAAAAAATCTGTTCTGGCCAATGGACTCTGAAATCTTTAATCAAACAGAAGATATGGGCTTGAAGTGGGAAACTCATGTTTATTGAGGGGAAGCACATAACATATGCAGATTGACAAAAGAAATAGATGTAGGTTTCCCAGATAAAACTAGAGACCATCTTTCCCTCCATTAACTATAACAAACAGTTTTACAAATATAGATTAGTAAAAGAGCAAAATAATAAATTAATCTTGCAATACAGCACCAGAGTTTCAATTTTGCCAGTGGGCTGTGCTATTAGCAACAACAGCAACTTTTGCAAATCTACTGCTAATTTTTGCCCCCAAATGACAGTCTATTTCTCCTACTATGGTAGCTGCAAACAGCAAACACCCTCCAACTAAAATTTTAATGTTCCAAGTGCTTATATAGGAGAAGTTTTGAGGTTCCGGGACCATGCTGGTTTTAACATGTCTCCCTTCCTTGACTCTAGCCTGTGAAAAATCTAGCTCCGATATAGAATTTTTGCCACTTTGGTTCTGTTTGTTTCTTCCTGCAGTGGCAGGACAGGATAGCAATAGCAATAGCAGTTAGACTTATATACCGCTTCATAGTGCTTTACAGCCCTCTCTAAGCGGTTTACAGAGTTAGCATATTGCCCCCAACAATCTGGGTCCTCATTTTACCCACCTCAGAAGGATGGAAGGCTGAGTCAACCTTGAGCCGGTGAGATTTGAACCACCGAACTGCAGCTAGCAGTCAGCTGAAGTAGCCTGCAGTGCTGTACTCTAACCACTGCGCCACCTCGGCTCATAGGATCAAGTCTATTCTCCACCCATTAAATTATATAGGGCAGTTTGCAATAAACTGAGATAGGACCAAGCTGGCGGTCAAGAGAAGAAAAAAAAGAGTATCTCTTTGAGGAATTCTTCTTTGCTGCTCACCCTCTATTGGAAGCAAGTCTTCTCTTGGAAGGATCAGGTATGTTTCCAGTACGGAGCAAGGGACCCACCGAAAGCAGGTCAGCAGCCTAAAGCTCGCCTGCTGATATTGCAGCAGGTACTTGTCACATGGCTGGCTGGAGCACGGTGTAAGGGGTTAGGCCTTCCCTATTCATTTGCACACACTAACCCACTCTGTGGAAGGACACTCCTCACACTGCACATGGCAGCACCAATGGAAACGGCACTGGCAACGCTGAGCTCGCACCTCCTGCAGTATGTTGTGGCCGCGCCCACAGCACAGGCTGCTACAGCCATCTGGCTGAGGGCTGCTCTTGATGCAAGGCCGACCGTGGGTGCCTGAGGAACCTAGGCTCGGATCTGGCTCACAGAAATCAGGGGAGGATTCATAGAAGATGAGATGCTTGGCCAGGTGGGAGCTGTGGAGTCGTGGCCAGAAGGCTCCCGAGTTTCTGTTGTCCAGCCGTGAGAGTGTGGCATGGTCCATTCGATCCCGTAAGATGGAGCCCACGTGGTGAAAATCCGGGGCTGCTAACCAACATGTCCGAAACTGGCAGCTCCCAGAAGGGCCGTGACATTTACACCTGCGCTTGCTCAGCTCTGACACCACCTGCCGAGAGAGACCAGAAGGGAAGCTTAGCTGTAGAAAAAGGTTGAAATCCCCTGCTTCTTTTGATCCCACCAAGGTGTTGAAATTCATGGTGCCTGTGGAAAAGGAGCAGAGGTGCTGATTGAAATGTATCTATTTTTTCCCCCTGAGAATCCAAAGCCAGCATATATTTCATAGATTTTTTTTTATCAGGCCAATCCATAATTTAGCCATACACTTACGTAAGACAGCTAAGAAAGCATCAGCCAAATAAGTTGGAAGTATTATCTCAACTGTCTTTAGTCTATGGAGCAAGCCAGTCATTTTTTAGTTTGGAATCTTCCAGAATTCCCCTACCTTTCTAGTTGAGCTTCCAATACCAAAACGCTGTATATGCTCACAAATACTCACATTCACGAATAAACCATCCCTCAAAATTTTAACCAAAAAGGTGCCACTCGTAGATAAGCTAGCGCTCAAAATGTTGGCATGTTTTAATTTCCACAATTGGCTTATCCTTGGGTAATAGCAATAGCAATAGCACTTAGACTTATATACCACTTCATTGTGCTTTTACAGCCCTCTCTAAACGGTTTACAGAGTCAGCAAATTGCCCCCAACAATCTGGGTCCTCATTTTACCGACCTCAGAAGGATGGAAGGCTGAGTCAACCTTGAGCCTGGTGAGATTCGATCTGCCAAACTGCTGGCAGCCGATCAGCAGAAGTAGCCTGCAGTACTGCACTCTAACCAACTGCGCCACCGCGGCTCCATAGATTACAGTATCTATTTTTCATGATATTTTAGTTAAAAAATTGAGTCAGCTTATCCATGGATGGGCTTATCCATGAGTATATGTGGATATATAGTTTTAGAAGTAGTGCTGCTTACAGTGTATTCATGGATAAGTCCATCAGCAGCGAAACTGAATCCAATTTTTTGAGTGCATTTTGGCACCTAAAATTCTTGGTTTGTTTGTGAGTATATACCATAACCTATTCATGCGCAACACACATGCTATGCTATCATTGCTTAATGTCTGATCTGGTAGCTGTTAGAGAGTATAGGTGGTCTTCAACTTACAATCACAACTGAGACCAAAATTTATGTTGCTAAGTAAGACATTTCTTAAGTAGGTTTTGTCCCATTTTACGACCTTTCTTGTCACAGTTGTTAAGTGAATCATTGCAGTTGTTAAATTAGTAACCCAGTTGTTAAGTGAATCTGGCTTCTCAATTGACTTTGCATGTCAGAAGGTTGCAAAAGGTGACCACATGACCATGGCATATTGCAACCAGCACAAATATGAACCGGTTGCCAAGCAGACAAATTTTGATCATGTGACCACGGGAATACTGCAAACAGTCGTAAGTGTGAAAAACGGTCATAAGTCACTTTTTTCAGTGCTATTGTAACTTTGAACAGTCACTAAACAAACTGTTGTAAGTTGAGGACTACCTGTACTTGCAATATATAGCTTTCATGTAGACATATATGCCACCTGCCTCTCCAACCTTTTAGAGATTTTTGAGAGTACCAACTACAGCTGACTCTGTCAACACAATATACCTGGATTTAAAAAAAAACACCTTTGAGAAGTTTCCTTTTCAAAACTTTTTGAGTAAACTTAGCATCAATGGATAAGAGGATGTGTCCTTTAAAAACTAACTGTTTTTTTTTTTTTAAAAATCCCCCAAATAGGATTAAATGGGTAATTTTCTAAGAGGAAAGAAGTGGAATCCCACAAGGATATTCATAAACAATCTTGAGAAATAAGCAATGAGCTGGCTGAGTTTATGGATGACACTGAAATATTCTAAGAGGTAAAAACTAGGCGGGATTGTGATGAGCACCACAGGGATCTCTTCAAGCTGGGTGAATGGTCAGCCAAACAGCAAATGGAATTCAATTTAAGTGAGTGTTAAGTGATACACGTTGGAACAAAACCCTCTAATTTCACATTTATGCTGATGGGCTTTGAGCCGTCTTTAACCAACCAGGAAAATGATCTTGGGATTGTAAAGAGTAGCTCAGTGAAAGTGTTGACTACTCAGTATAGAAAAGACAGATTTCACGCTAGGGAGAATTAGGAAAGAGACAGAATAAAAATGCTAACCCTATCATAACCCTATATAAATGTATAGTACATGCACATCTGGAGTGAGATGTGGATAGTTTTTTGTTGCCACATTTGGGGAAAAAATATCTAACAGAGCTGGAAAAAAATATGTTAAGAGGAGGACCCAAATTCAAACATCTTCCCTATGAGGACAAAACCTAGTCTTCCAAACTCTTTAGCTTGGGGAAAAAAAACAAGAGGGATCTAATAGATGAATAAAAACATTCATGGCATAATGAAAAGTTCTTCACCTTGTCTCAAAATACTACAAATGCCATCCTATGAGGTGGATGAGAAGATTTAAAGCAGATCGCAGAAAGCACTCCTTCACATAGTGAATAATGAACCTGAGTAATTCTTTGCCACAAGACATGGTAATGATCACTTACTTGGTGACTTGTAAAGGTACTGGATAATTTAATGGAGGACAGGTCTATCCAAAGCAGTTGATCGTGGAGACCTAACATTTCCTCTACAGTGTAACTTCAAGGACTATTTACAGGGAAACAATGGCTGGAGAGCGGCATGACTCCCCCTCTCAGAGGCATGTCTCATACATAGCTTCCAAACTCGTAGGCAATGGTGCATTTCAGTTTAATTCATTCTAAAACCTATTTTATTGCTTTTCCAAGTTCTATCTATTATAGTCTCAATATTTAAAAACCATCTACAAGGAAAATCAGGACAAATCTGGAAAGTGTTCTACAATAGAACATACTCTCAGACAGGAGTCAAATAAACCCACATTCATTTTTTTTAGAAAATAACTAATTTTCCAGTTTTCTTGCTTGAATTTTGCAGAATGTCTAAATTTTGGATTATGATATATGCAGACAACTTTTTAAGCAGGTCTATAAACTTGCTCCCAAATTTCTTATTATCCAGAGGGTTGCATCGAGGTAAGCACAGTTTACTCTCTCATATGAGAACGTTTCATGTAGAGGAGCCAAGCAATTGTTGGATCAGCTACTCCAAGCATACTACCTGATTAATAGAAGCAAGTTCCATCAGAGGTTCATGCAAAAGAAGAAAATCCTAATGCCTCCTTGTATTGGGAATAAATAACATAAATAATTGTGCTAAATCTCTACATCTCTAATGTAGAAATACAGTAGAATTCCTGAATGGAAGCAAGCATAACTAGAATGGTAAATCATGCAGAAACACAGCAGGCACCTTCCCTCTGAAAGTAGGTTGTTGGAATGTATTTCCTTTGCACACCACAGTGTCTCAACACATGGTTTGGGAAAAGAATCTGAATTTAGTCAAGCCACATTTAATATTATCAACTTTATGTTCTCAAACTCATCTCCACGGCCATGATAACTGCACATTAGCAATAAACATTAAAAAAACCCATGAATTCTGAGAATATTAAATACTATACCAGATAACAGAAATAGATTAACTGTTACTAACACCAAGTAATCCAACTGTGGCAGAATTATAGCAATAAGATTTGTCTCCATGAGTACCCTTTCGCAGAGCTTTCATTATGCCACATATTACTGACAATACTTCCATCCTCCAAAACCCTGCCCAAGATTCACATCTTACCTTTCTGCCCACACGATGACTGTGTAGCTGCATCCGGGCATGGGCATCACGCGGTTTTCTTCGTGGGTCCAAAAAATGCCGGGCAAATCTCTGGGCATATGAAAAATCTGCACTGCAGCCACCCCATTCCCAAGTGTCCTGCGGGCTAGGCTGTCCCCACGACGATGGCATAGGGGGCAGGCTCTTGCCCCGGCTTAGAGACTGCAGCTGGCTGAGTTTCAGTTTCTGGTTCTCCGTGCCTTGTCTGGCACAGCCACAGCTTTGTAGTTCCCCCAGACTGCATGCAGTTGCCACTGCATGGGTCACACCAGCTGCTAGCAAGGAGAAGACAAAGGCGCTTTCCCGGAAGCCTAGGAAGCAGACACAGTGAAGAGTAGAAAGTTTGCTAGAGGTTCAAGCCAAGAAGCCTTTACATAAGAAGTACTTGTGTTCAAGGTGATGTTGACTCTTGGGCATTTAGGTGTAAAATCAGCAGGGGTCAATGTCTCCTTAATCCCACCACAATTCCTTCATTTTTTTAAAAAATTGAGGACTACAGTACTCTGTCCACTTTACATCATCCTCATATCTAAATCCAAAACTGAAATAATCTTCATCTGGGGTTGAAGAAAGCTGGATTGTCATCCTTTCATCAAATTAAGCATGTGTGCATATGTAACAGCTAATAATTCAAACTGAATTAAAGCTGTGGGTGGCCTCTGAAAATCTACTCTAAAACTATTTATCTTCACAGTATGGATGAGTTATTACAGCTTGCTTCCCTAAAGAACTTCTGGATCTTCCTGCCTCACTAATGCACTAATCCCAGGATTCCCTTGGGAAAAACAATTACTCCTAAATTACTCCATAGCCTAAATATGCCCTTGTCTACAGCCTTCTGTAAGCTGATGCCTCCAGATACATTGGACCTCAACATTTCGTAAAATCACACAGACACAACTGTTGGGCAGGTTGGGAGTTAATGCGCTGCAGTTCAACACGTCTGGAGAACATCAGGTTGAGAAACATGAGTATTCCTACTTACGTTGCGTTGAACTCATTAGGACTACTAAGCATCACACGTGCCTAGAGCTGGTATTTTTCTTCTTGATTGTTGTTTATAAATTGATACAGTCTTGCTTTATAATGTAAATTAGCCACGGTATCTATCATCACAATGCCTCTAGTCCCTGGTACCTATTAGGCATTTCCTCCTTAATCCATTCTTCATTAGTCTCCTGATGCTTCTCCTATTCCTGTGAACGCAGATGAGCCCCACCAAACTCATGACACATCAAGCAGCAGCTGACACATCAAGCAGCGGCTCAGCCCAGGTGCTTGGGTTGGAGCTTGCTCCAGCTCTTGCCTGCCCAGAGGCCTCGCTTTGAACTCGGGTTTAAATTTAGAACCGGCTCCTTCAAAGCTCAATTAATAAAAGAGATGCAAAGGACAAAAGAAAAGAGATGCCTGCCAATTTGCCTCTGGAGTCAGGTGTTGGCCACTCTTAACATAACCAAGACAAGAGGCCTCGGTGAGGCAGCACCTGGGAAGAAAGGCAGGGGCGTAAAGAAGGGCAGCCGTGACCAGGCAGGCTTTAGCAAAATGCTCTCAGCTGCTCCCTCCACCTGGGAGACGATGCTTGCTGCCATGCCACCCACAGAACACAGATGCGGACGGGCATCAGAATCACTGCTATTCACTGCTCCCAGTTGTTGGTCCAGCTAAGGAAGAAAAGGATGCAAAAGCAACGAATTGCTGCTGTTGCTTTTGGCAGGATTCCTCTTGCTCATACCTTTTCAAGTCAGGACTCCACCATCAAAGGTGCCTTTTCCCAACTCCACTTGTGGTCAAGGGTCTTCTACAAATTGCCCCTTTTCTGAAGACTGTGCCCAAGCAGTTACTGCCAGGTTTGTCCATTCCTTAATAGGATGATGGTCCTCTTAACTTTGGCCCTCCTAATGTTGCTAAACTTCAACTCCCAGCAACCCTCCCAGTATGGCTAATGGTGAGGGATGCTAGGAGTTGGAGTTCACAGCCAAGGATCCTCCCTCCGCAGGGAACAGAGGAAGGAGCCGATGAGAGCGAGCCAACCAAAGAAGCCCAGGCTCAGCAGCAGGATCTTTACTGATGCAAGGAAAAAGGAACAGCTGGTGGCTGCTGCTGCTCCTATTTGGTGGGAGTTAGTAATAAGCCATTTTGAGGTGATGGGGCAAAGATTATTATTATCAAATTTATTTGCCGCCATCTCCCAGTTCGAAGCAATTCTGAGCGGCTCAAAGATGCTATTTGCTGACAGCAGCCCTACAGGAATTACATCCTACCCCTACCACCTTTACTTGTTCCTCTTCCTGGTGCAACCAATTTTACTTTCAAACTGAAAATAGTTGGCTGCATAGTTCAATGTACAATGAAGGAAGAATTCATTTCAGATAGCTTAGACCAGGTGTCCCCAACTCCTGAGCCACGGCCCAGTAATTTTTGGTTTCAACGTCCAAACTGGATTAATAGTTAAATCAGGGGTAGCAACTCAAGGCCCAGCTGGCTATATCCAGTTTTCAGCTTTCAGAGAACATCTAAACTGTGTTGACAAATCAACAGTTTTTAAGGGCATGATTATCCCAGATTTTTCTTTTCGGGGGGGACGGGGACAAAATCAGAAGCAAAATTGGTGCCCTAAACTCACTAAGGCACATTATTTACTCTGTACCCTTTTAGTCACAAAAATACCCCCCTTACTCTCAATCATAAAAATATCCAGGGGTGATACATTTAGCCTCATGCACTTCAATAACCCTAATCTGTAGTCCCAGAAATTTCCCCGTCCCCCCCCTTTTTTAAAAAAAATGTTACCCCTAATTCCAAAAATTCAGGGAAGTTGTTTGAAGGATCTATTAATGGAGTTGGCATCAGTGGAGAGATGCAGCCAGTCTCCGCAAAAGGGTAAGTTTTACTATAGAGTTGTTCTTTGAACGCTTTTGCCCTTCTTCAGTCTCCTTATTTCTGTGATTTACCGAGGCAGAGAAAGTTCTTCAACTCCACATTTTCTTTTTGCAGCAAGGCAAGAAGACTGCCTAATTCAGTGTTTTGCATGCAATAGCCAGAGCACTTAGACTCATATACAGCTTCACAGGGCTTGACAGCCCTCTCTAAGCGGTTCACAGAGTCAGCCTATTGCCCCCAACAATCTGGGTCCTCATTTTACCCACCTCGGAAGGATGGAAGGCTGAGTCAACCTTGAGCTGGTCCTGGAGTGAGCAGTGAATTAGCCTGCAGTACTGCATTCTAATCACTGCGCCACCATGGCTCTTTTAATACCTACTGTAGCATTTTAAAAATAATCCAGGAGGGGTAATTAAAAGCTAATGTTTTTAAATGACAAAGACAGATTTCTGATTCTTATTCTCACAATACTTTCTAGGTGCAGAAGCTCATGAGCCAGGTCAATTTCACTCACCAGCTCTGCTCTCCCCCCTTTTAAACTTCTAATGACCTACAACATATCTTCATGAAACAAATCAAATGTTGGAAGCAATTTATATCGAAGCCTTTAAGGAGCCATGGGGGAAAGAAAGGATTTTATCCAAGAGGCTTAGTAACTAAATCAGGGGTATCAAACTCGATTTCAATGAGGGCCACATCAGGGTTGTGTTTCCTTAAACTTAAACTAACTTGTGTTTGACCTCGGGGGGGGCAGGGGGGCATGGTCAGCTCAACGTCACTCGTGTCGGGGGCGCCTGTGGTGGCCCGAGCGCTCTGCCAGCGAAAACGGGCTCCCAAGCTCTGTTTTTGGCTGCGACGGCCTCCTGCAACCCTCTGCCTGAAAAACGGAGCTCGGGAAGGCTGTGTGCGACCCGCACAAGCTCCGTTTTCAGCTGCGACGGCCTCCTGCAACCCTCTGCCAGCAAAAACGGAGCTCGGGAGGGCCGCACGCAGCCCTCCCGAGCTCTGTTTTCACTGGCAGAGGCACCGCGGGCTGGTCCTTCGCTGTTTCTAGGTCAGCCCCACGGGCCAGATCTAAGCACCCTGCGGGCCAGATGTGGCCCGCGGGCCTTGAGTTTGACACCCCTGAACTAAATGAAGACAGCTAGAACTGAAACAAAATGCTGCAGGTTCCTTTTCTACACACAAAGATCCACAGGCATGGTCTTGCCATACCTTCCTTCGGGGTGCTTGCATTTACATTTCTAATATAGATCTATTCATGCCAAGTTGCCCAGGTATGCTGACATTCTTCCTTGTTTTTCTGTAATCCCATGTTACTTCATTTCTGTGTGGGCATTATATCAGTAAAGGGGGAAAGGAGAGGAGAGAATGGGAATCATGGGTAGTGAGAAATGAACCAACTCCTAATTTTATTGCCCACCCCAACCCCAACGAAGAGGGAAGAAAATCTCAGTCCCCTGCCCAGCATTTTCTCCCACTTAATCCTCCGCTCACCTCTCTTCAGAATGGCACTGTTAAGAAGCACAGTGCCCCCACTGCTCAGGTCCGAACAATCCCAGCGCCTCTCTTGCAACTGGTGTTGGCACTCGTGCAGGGCAAGGTGGATGCCCTGTAAGGCTGAAGCCATCACTTCTGGGCTGCGTACACAGAGTCCAAATTGGCGCCGGGTCAGCCAAGGCAGGGTCATGCACATGGCGTTAGAATTCAGAACAGATTCTGCCAGCACTTTGGGTCCCAAGGAACTGTGGCCCACCATTCTAAAAGAGAAAGAAAATTTTGAGAGGAAAAGAGAAAATGGGCAGGAAGCATTTTATTCAGAGGTGGTATTCAGCCGGTTCGGACCGGTTCGGGCGAACTGGTAGTAGCAACCTGCGGGTGGGCCCGCCCACCTGCCCAGCCGCCCTAGCGCTATGCCGTCCTATTTAGGCATGTTTTGAAGCCGCGTGGGGAGGGAGGGAGGGGGGGAAGAGAGAGAGAGAGAGAGAGGGAGAGGGAGAGGGAGAGGGATGGAGAGGGAGAGAGATAGAGAGAGAGAGAAAGAGAGAGAGAGAGAGAGAGAGAGACGGTGGGAAGTTTGTACTCTCAGACTTGCAAGATTCTGTTTATCTAGTTATATTTCTTATCTGGTTTGCCTGGGAAGGCTGACATCCTAATTGTAGCATCAACATGCCCGATAACCACTTTTTTATCCGTTGTCCTCCCAGGGTGTCAGGCTTCCCAGGTAGATCAGACAGTAAATGCAACCAGATGAGGTAATTCTACTTTATTGCAAGGCTACATTAACAGAATCTTACAAATCTGAAAGTATAAATCTCTGGCTGTTTCTGTTAACAGCCAGATACGTTAGAGGGAGTTCCTTTCTGAGTTTCTTTCTCTGCCTGTTATGCAACTGTGGGCTCCCCCTCCTCCCCTTATCTAACTGTTCCCTAGGCAGCATCTCATTCCCCTGTCTCCCAAGGCCATTCCCACGTACCATAGACCAGGGTTGCCTTTGCCTCCTCCTCCTCAGCACAGAGCTAAGGTGATTTGGAGCCATCTTTAGCTGACCTAGTTTCAAAGTAGCGAAAGGGTTCCTCCCTCTCCTGAAACCATTTTGACCACTGATACAATCTAATACGATTCATCAGTAGCATGGTTGTGGGTGTGGACAGAGTTGGGATCTGCCGAGGTCCTATCAGCCGCTTTACATTGCTGAAAACCTGCCCTTAGTACAGTAGCCATTTGGGTTAGGTTGTAGGAAAGACTGGATACTGGGTGCCTACCATCTGTGTTTTTCTACAAATTTCTACATTTGGCAGCTCTAAGATGGGTGGTCTTTTCAGAATTCCAGGAAATCAGACATTGATCTAGGTACTTGGTTACTCACATACGACCTGACCAGCACTTTTCAAAAATCTAACTGTCAGGGTTCCAAGTAAAGATGGCTTCCAGGTCTGACACTAACAAGGTCTTAAGACCGGTTTAAAAAAACAAAGAAACATGAGTTTAGCTTTCGTTCAGAGCAGCTCTGGATGTATGTTTAAAAATTAGGACTAATGCTCTCAAGTGATCTACAGTGTAAAAAAAAAACCGTAGGGTTCTGCTAACTGCGTGTTATGGCTTTTGTCACATTACAATTTTTTTTTCATGCTTCTGCCAACAAGGGATTTCATATGGCTGTCCTTATTACTATTTTAATTACCTGGGGCTTGGAATGGCACAATTTTGCCTGCTCCGCTCTAATACCACGGCTGTTCTTCATCTCCTTCCAGGTGTGGCCAGCCATGGGAACAAAACTGGATTAGCTGCCATCACTGGAATTCCATTGCAGGGCTAGCTGAAGATGCAGGTAGCTCACTATCAATGGCCACTCTGCTTTATACTGTGCCTTTCTGCCTCCATCCATGGACACATGCTTAGCTCTCTTTCAGAAAAGTGCTAGACCTGTGTTCAAAATTAGCCAACGGGTCACAGACTGTGCATCTGACATCCACCTGACAATCTGACAGGTGGATAAATGTACTCTCTCAAACACTCACCTACACTCACTCAACTTTGTCTGATCCCTGATGGGAATGCGATTGGTATTCGCTGTCCTACCAGCAAGTGATGCTTGGTGGGAAGTAAATAGCAATAACATTTAGACTTATATATCGCTTCATAGTGCTTTGCAGTCCTTTCTAAGCGGTTTACAGAGTCAGCATATTGCCCCCAACAATCTGGCTCCTCATTTTACCGACCTCGGAAGGATGGAAGGAAGGAAGGCTGAGTCAACCTTGAGTCGGTCAGGATCGAACTGCTGGAAGTCGGCAGAATTAGCCTGCAGTACTGCATTCTAATCACTGTGCCACCACAGGCTCAAGTTCAAGGTTGGAGGACTCTACCAATCACATTTCTTAACTATTCCCACATTAAAACTGTAATGGTAGCATCAATTGCCACACTTGTTACTGAGATAGAATAGGATTCATCAATCTGGGCAGCTGCATTCCGTGAGATCAGAGGTGGGTTTCAGCAGGTTCTGACCAGTTCTAGAGAACCAGTAGCGGAAATTTTGAGTAGTTCAGAGAACCGGTAAATACCACCTCTGACTGGCCCCGCCCCCATCTATTCTCTGCCTCCCAAGTCCCAGCTGATCGGGAGGAAATGGGGATTTTGCAGTATCCTTCCCCTGGAGTGGGGTGAGAATGGAGATTTTGCAGTATCCTTCCCCTGGAGTGGGGAGGAAATAGGGCTTTTGCAGTATCCTTCCCCTGCCACGCCCACCAAGCCACGCTCACAGAACCAGTAGTAAAAATTTTTGAATCCCACCACTGCGAGATACTTTTCTACCAGAGCAGTAACTGATAAATATTACTTTAATATGGTCATTTGGCTATGTCCAGGATCTCCAATTAAGGGGCCAGTCACTGACTGAGTAAAATTATTCCTAACCACCAGACCAGGGAACACAACAGAATAGTTGTGATCAGCTGTAACAGCTGGTAGTAGCTGCTTATTATGCTATGCTTTTTTTTTTATTAGAGGATATTTATATGTATTATAAATAATCTAACCCAGCAGGAAATGGTAGTGGCTCTCTGGCTTAAATACCAAGCAAGAGGGAGAGGCTTGTGAATAAAGGGAAGGCTTGCCGGTGTAGTTTGTAACATGCCACACAAAACGCTGGAGCAGCACCATTTCTGCCTCTTTTCCCAGGCACCAAAATTCTTTCTTTTCCACGTATTTTCACCAAATTCAGATAGGAGATATATTCTCCACTTCCAGGTGAGAATTGAAGAATGAAGTTGAACTGTTCTGAAACTCCAAAGACCACTGGAGTTGGTCGGCTAATAAATTTAAATACAGGTAGTCCTCAACTGACAACAGTTCATTTAGTGACCGTTTGAAGTTAGAACGGTGCTGGGGAAAAAGGGACTTATGACCGTTTTTGACACTTACAATCATTGTAGCGTCCCTATGGTCACGTGATCGAAATTCAGACGCTTGACAACTGGTTCATATTTATGACGGTTGCAGTATCCCGGGGTCCCCTTTTGTGACCTTCTGGCAAGTAAAGTCAATGGAGAAACCAGATTCACTTAACAACTGTGTTACTAGCTTAACAACTGCAGTGGTTCACTTAACAACTGTGGCAAGAAAGGTTGTAAAATGGAGCAAAACTCACTTAACAAATGCTTCACTTAGCAACAGAAATTTTGGGTTCAATTATGATTGTAGGTCAAGGGTTACCTGTACATACATACACATACACACACACATACACACACACACACACACACACAAACTGAAGTGAAATCTGGTGGGTTGCTACCGTTTGCCCCGGTTTGGGGGAACTGGTAGCGGTGGCGGCGGGAGGCTCCACCCACCCACCCGTATGTCATCACAGACGATCTGCGCATGCGCAGAAGCGCCGTGCGTGAGCGAAGTGAGCGAGCGCGCACATTCACAGTTCTGAACCGGTAGCGAAGGTAAGTGAAACCCACTACTGACACACACACATACATATATGCATGCATGTATACATACATATATACATTATTTTCCTCTTCTCTCTGCCATGAGAGAGAAGAGAGTCCAGATGTCCTGGCCACCAACCCTGGCTCCACTACAAAACTTTCTAGATGGTTTTATATTCTGACAGAGGGGCAGAAGGCAAACTGATGGAGTGTGTGGGAGAAATAGGCAATGAAAAATCGTAACTCCTGCATTTTAATTTTTACTCCACACAAGGCTTCTCTCTCCACACAGAGCCGGGCTAAGTGCATTTTGTCAAACATGTGTGCAGAGTTGTAAAAAAAAAAAAAAAGCTTTCTGGCCATCCAGCCAGGCTCCACCACCTAAGGGAGAGGGCTGCACCTGGGTGGTTGAGTTTGCAGGGGGAAATTCCCTACCTGGGCCCCCTCTGGCACTAGATAAAAGCAAGGTTGGAGATCAAAAGTATCCCCCCAAGGCTCAGCACCCAAAAATGGGGGAGGGGGAGGGGAAGGATGTTCCCATGACAAAAGGCAGCGCCCCTCCCAGATCTAAAGCAGGGTGTCTCTGCAGCAGAGGGAGTAGAGTAGGAGTAGCCCAGGCAGTGGGAGACACAGACATATGAATGTGGGAAAAGGGAATGGAGCCAGGTTTCCTGATGAGAAGAGGCCACCATAGCAACCACCCAATGGACTCAGGACATCCTCATAGCAATTGGATGTATAGCTTTACCAATTCTTGCATGCTGTGTTATTGCCATTACACATAGTCTTCCAGGAAAGTATCTCACAACAAATACAAATACTTTCCGCCTAAACGGAATTCTACAGACGAATTCTGCCGAAGACCAAGCACTATCTCGGTCCTTCTCCACTTGATCAAACCACTCCTCCCAAAAGCAGTTTTTCACTGGGGACAGGAATATGGCTACAGAACATGCCACATCTGTGTTTCTCATTCATAGCAGTGGTGCAAGAGAAGCATGGCTGCAGCATTCGAAAAAGCAGGTTGCATTCCTGGAAAGTAAACTACATTACGCAATGAGGTTTACCCTTAAGGAAGCAGAGCAGACCTGTACCTGAAGACTGCATTCTTACAGTTTGGGGATAAAACTTGTTTGAATCCAGTGGAACATGCATCTGACTGAACAAGCTGAGGACTATGCTGTAACTGGCTCATCATAATCTATAGTGGCTACTCATAAACCAGAGCTAAGTTCCCCAGGGCTTTTGTGATCATGTGATAAATTATGGGAGTGGTGTGATGACTTCTATTCCTGCTCTGCAGAATGGAAAACGTCCACTCCTAGTATTTTCTATTAGGGCCGTGAGATGCACTGGATTGGATTCCCCCCCCCCCCAAAAAAGGGGGTGAGGGGCTTTGGAGCTTTCAGTCCTTGCATACATTAATCAAAGCCTACAGAAGCTGCAATGAGCCCGTAAATCTCCAAAGGACCGCAGGACCTCTTTCTTCTCTGAAGCTGGGAGTGTCTTCAAAGCATCTGAGATGGGAAAAGGCCATCAGCTGATGGCACAGCTTGGGTCCCAAAGTTGCACACAGACACACACACACACACCGAAACCTTCCACGTTTTCCCAAATTGTACTTTTTTATGGGCAAAGGGAGAAAATGGTTAACCTATTGCTATGTTTAAATTAAAGCAGATTGAATCTCATCCCAGATCTACCCACTTTTTGGAATGCAACCCTTGACGTGCCACAAAAAGGCCAAGGGTGACCCTTGAATAGTTGTACAGCCTGAAAAATCTGAAAAGGATCATGCGAATTCCTCTCTCTCCAAAGCCCACTCACACAACACACTCCAGTAGAGAACCTCTCCAGCGCCACTGCGCTTTGCCACTTGCCTAGTCAATCAACAGTGGCAAGCAGGTGACTTAATGCAGACACGGTTGCCTTATGCCTCTTTCTCCCTGCTAACTTTAAAGCTTCGATTATTTCCAAATGGATATCTTCCAAATGTGCAAGGCTTACACACTTCTCATTTGCTACCTGTCTGGTTAACAGGCTGGGAAAGAGTATCTTAAGCAATGCTTTGTTTTCAAGATTAGGAAGAAAGGAAGCAGAAAGAGAAACCCCCATGCCACACCATTTCCAAATTTCAACTTCTGTTCCACTCTCAAAGGCAGAAGTGCTTGGTCTGTAGACGGGGAAGAATGGTGCTTGTGCCTTGAATTATGGAACAGGACATTAGGCCATTGATCCTTCTAGTCTAGTGTGATCACTGGGTTAGCATTCCAAGGCCCTAAGCAGGAACTTTCTCCAGTCCTCAGCTTGGCCATCTGAAGTGTTTTAGCTAAATGTGTTGGACCAGCACAATGCAGGTAGTCCTTGACTTACAACCATACATTTAGCGACAGTTCAAAATTATGATGGCACCGAAAAAAGTGACTTACGACAGGTCTCCCCACTTACAACTGTCACAGTGTTCCCGCAATCACACGATGAAAATTCGGGCCCTTGGCAACGAATGATAGTTGCAGTATCCCAGGGTCACATGATCACCATTTGTGCCCTTCCCAACCAACGTCCAACAACCGAAGTCAATGGGGGAACCTGGATCTGCTTAATGACTGCAGGTTTCATACAACAATGACAGTTTCACTTAATGGCCCTGGCAAGAAAAGGTCATAAATTGAGTGTGACTCATTTAACAACCACTTCATTTAGCAATGGAAGTTCTGGTTCCAATCGTGGTCATAAGTCAAAGACTACCTGTAACTGGGCTTGTCAGAGGTGATAAGAGTTTGAGTCCAGTACCTGGGGGGAAGGGGCATTAGAGCGAGAAAGGCTCTATGAATGCATAAAGACGAGCAGTCTGGAAAATTTCACAAAAATACCTAACTTAATACTGGAGCACTACTAATGGCAGTTGCCCATTTCAGCTTCATTCTAATTCTTGGCTTTACAGAAGACGCCAGACATGTACATCAGAAATACCTCCATAGTTGTTATACACAGGGCTGTTACAGCATCTATTTTAGCCAACATGAAAATCACCCTTAATGATGGCTGCTTGCTAATACCTGAGATGAAGAAACATGACCTACAACTCTTCTCCTACATTCAGCACCAATAGCAACCATCCTTGGCTCATGGATGACATCCACCTGACAATCTGGCGGGTGGATAAATGTACTCTCCCAAACATTCACCTACCCTCACTCAACTGTGTCCCATGCCTGATGGGAATGCGATTGGTATTTGTTGTCTTACCAGCAAGTAAGAAGGTTGGAGGATTCCACCAACCTTCCACATTTCTTAACATTCCACATTTCACATTCCACATTTATTAACTATTCCCACAATAAAACGGTAAGAGCATCGTCATCCAATCAACTTTCCCACGATTCGCCCCTCTCTCTCTAGCCATCTGGTGTTTAGAGGGCTATCTGTAGCATGCTCAGAGGCTATCAGCTCATCCCAAGAATAATGTTCAAGATCACATTCTGGGGAGCCCTACTTCCCGCTTCCCTCAATTTAAATTCTAAACCCAGATTTTTCTGGCATTTAAGAACTGTGCTCATATTTAATGGGAGGAGGAAGGAGAAAAGGGAAAAATTGAGCTGAGACTATAGCTGCAGAGGCTGTTCTTACCCTATTACTGGCTCTATAGAGAGGGAAAGGTGGAAAAATGTGCTTAAAGTAGACTGCTCTTCTTCAGTACTCCTGCCCTGATCCCAAACTTCTTCAAAGTGATTTCAAAACCCACATCCTCTTGAGGCTACCTGTTCCAGAATAGGCACCTCCACTCCCAACAGTCATATTACTTACCCTCTCCAAAGGCAGAGGCAAGCAGCAAAAAGGCAAGTATTCACATGGGGGTTCCTCGGGGCCATACTGAACTCCACCTGGATGCGTTGGGTTGGTTCTCTAGTGTGGTTGGATGACGCCCTCTCCCTCATGTCCCTGCCAGGGAGGGATGGGGGTGAAGAACCTGCAAAAGGGAAAGCTAAGAACCAGGTGGAAAGCAAGTTGTTTGGCGTCAGTGGCTGAGCTCACATACAATATGGAGACCTCGTGGCCATATGTAGACAACACATTAAGCTGGATTAGTTTTAACCTTCTGTATGTTTTCATGTGGTATGTTGAGTTAGTTTAGTTTATTTTGTGCAAAACAACGAAAAGCTAATTCAACTAAAAGTGTTACTGTATATAAAGGTAGATAGCATAGAGTAATGGAGAATGGGTTGACTCACTAGACCAAGAATTTATGTCTATGGAGTTTACCTCAGTCTACTTCTAACAATGTTATGAGGATAAAACAAGAAGAGATAGGCATTCCTTTAATTTTCAGGAGGAGGATATACATGTAGCAAAAAATTAACCTTTCCCAAAACTGGCATCCTCTTATGGATTATTCTTAGATTATTGGAGAGGGGGACTGTTATATAATTGTATGTGAATATATCATGGAGGCTTCTTTTCAGAGCATTTGCTGTCAATGGCAACTTATCATAAATATGAAAACAAATAATAAAGAGGGCCCTTAAGGAAATAGCCCAGCCTCACCCTCCTGGATTGGATTCCCTCCAGTTTAAGTCAAATCATGGCTTCTACACAGCTTTCTACAAGCAATATCGAATCGTTGTTATTGCTATTGACAGAAGCTCCTTTCTTTCATGCAACTCAAACCACGTCTGCTTCATAGACTAGCCTGGATATAGATTTCTAAGGAAGAAAAAAGGAGTATGATAGATAGAGCTCTTCCCATAAGCTGAAAAAACAAGACCTTAAGAATCCAAGGGCCCAACTGGATCAGACCAAGGCTGATTTTAGTCCTGCACTTTGCTTCTCACAATGGCCAACCGGATGCCCCTGAGATGTTCACAAGCAGAAAATGAAGAAGACACAGGTTCTTCTTTGTACCCCGCTGCATCTAGCTTTGGGAGGCAGGCTGTCCCCAATCTATAACTCTAATCATATGCACACCATGTATTCCAGAGTCAAGGTTTTCAAACTTCTTTCTTGAATGAACTCTGGATGACAGTCAGAAATTCACTAGATACCAATATCTCCTATATGATGGCACAACAAGGGCGGGCACCGGTTGCACTTCTGCCTGTTCAACCTTATTAAAGATACAAGCGACGTGCCAGAAGGAGAGAGAGAGAGAGAGAGAGAGAGAGAGAGAGAGAGAGAGAGAGAGAGAGAGAGAGAGAGAGAGGGAGGGGGGGGAAAAGAACACAGAGCCACCACATCGAATGGAATGGAATGGAATGGAATGGAACGGAATGGAATTCAGCAAGGTTTCTCTTCCCCACCCCCATTT
>QLTV01003097.1:3726507-3748711 GCA_003457575.1 Thermophis baileyi
CAAGAGCACCGTAGACTCCCATGCAAACTACCCGTGGGACAGGTGCAGCTCGGATGTAGCTCTGCCTAACGAGCACTTTTAAAATCATTTTAGACGACTTAAGCAAGGAAGCCATCCTAAGTAGTAAGAAGAGGCAAGGTTTTGCATTATTGCACCGGGAAAAGCGTTGCGCCGCCACTAGCGGGTGGATGTTTTCCGCCTTTGGCAGCTTTATTGTTATTTGCTTTGCCCACGGGACGCTCTTCAAGTTTCCAGGCCGCTGGAGGCCGGGCGCGTCCCGGCCACGGGAGCTCCTGACGCCCCCCCCCCGCCCCCAGTCTCCACAACAGTCGAGCTGGCGTGAAGGGAAAACCGCCCTGCCCGCTTCATCTGCAAGACAGGGACTTTCCAGGGCGGGGTCGATTAATCTCCAGGCTTGCTGGTGGGCTTTGCCTGTGCCGGTTCCCCACAAGCCGGGGCCTTCCCGGAGATTTGAAGCAGGGGCGGAGCGGGGTGCTGTTTAACGGCGCGCGCGGCAGTTAGTTGCAATTGCGCCGCTCGCAGCGGTTGCTTCCTCCGTCCTCCCTTTCCCCCCCACCCGTTTATCTTGGCTGCGGGGGATGATTATGTGTGAGTCAGTCAGGAGGAAAGGTGAGGCGCCGAGGGTGGGATTATTTGAGGGACGGACGGGACGGGCTCGCCCTCTGCCCGGCAGTAGGTGACCTGTAGGGTTTAGGCGCCAGGCCTAGGCTCGGTCCGTAAAACCGAGCGAGGAGTTAGAAATACCGGACCGGAGAAGACCCAATTCTTGAATGTTTTGCCTGGAGTCAGGAAAAAGATACAGGACTGAGTTTTAGAGCTGAAGGCTCTGGTGTGGAGTTTTCCAGGACTATATTCTGGATTGTTTACAGATTGGTCAGTAGTGCCGCTATTCAGAATATCTCCCATCATCACTCTCATCAAATAAACTCATTCTGGTTGTATTGGCATTCCCCCCTCCCCCAAACACTGGCCATCCAGCTTTAACCATTCTGCCGCTTCAAAGAGTTGTGTGATAAACAGGCCTAAAATCACGGCTTGCTCAAGGCTTGCTTCTCTAGATGTAAACCAGTTTGGCTTGGAACGTGGCACCAGTCCAGCGGTGTGGTTTATACAGTAACTGACCTGATCCAGCAACTAATGGGGGGACCAAATTAAATATATCCTGTCAGTCAACCTGGCATGGTTGATTTTTCATTAACAAGTAGCTGCCAAGGGTAAGGACATTCATGCCGGAAGTGGGGCAGATGCAGAGAGCCTTAAATTTGTTTCATTTTTGTGGTCAAAATCAGGATCCAGCTGGATTTTGCTCTCTGTCAATCCTGTATGGAAGACTAGAAGAAAAGGATAGTTCCTATCAGGATTGTGGAGGGAAGATTTAAATCCTCTTTTCTTCCAGACCTGATTTGGCTGACTCGAATTTTGCTTTAGAAATGAAGCTAACAAGGGGCAACCGGATGTGGCTTTAAAAAGGGAGTAGAGAACATCTCAGTGTAAGTGGTGGATCTGTGATTAATGAGTATGATGTGTGCTGGGATTTTTCATTCAGTTTGTATGGGTTCACACACCTTCAAGTCGATATTCACTGCTGGAGACTGCCAGAAGACGACTGCAGTTCTCTTGGTAACATTTCAGAAGTGCTTTGCCCTTGTCTCCTTCCTGGGACTGAGAACTGGCCCCAGACCATCCAGCTGGCTTCCTGCCTAAGGCAGGACTAGAACACATGATCTCCTGGTTTCTACCTTGATGCTTTAACCACTACAGGTAGACCTTGCTTACCATTGATAATTGGGGCTGGAAACTTCATCGCTAAGCCAGTAAAGCGCGATGCCACGGGACTATGCCAACATACAATGGTAGTTCTGGGGATTGCAGTAGCTATTGTTAAGTGACTTCTGCATGGTGGTTAAGCACAACATCACTTGATGGTCATTTGTGACGTCCTGCTGGCTTTCCCATTGACAATGCTTGTTGGAAGCCGCCGATGAAGATTGCAAATGATGATCACTGTGGAACACCGTGACCATTATAATTGCAACAGCCAATTACCAAGTGTCCTCATTGTAATCATGTGACTGCAGGGATTCTGCAACAGTCACAACTATGAGGATTGGTCGTAAATCTCCTCATTTAGCAGTCTTGTAACTGGGTGGGTGAACAAGTCAGCAAGGATTTTCTGTACAGCAAACTGGCTCTCAGAGGTGGTGTGTAGACCACCGAAACCTTCGTTGATGAGGAGAACTGCTATTTTATCATTTTCTGAGCATTGTTCTGATGCCCTTTGTGGCAAAGATTGCTGTGTGTTAGAAGGATCTTTGGGGCTTATAACATAGTGTGGCACCACCTGTGTATATGAGGCTTCCCCCCCCCTCCACCCTAAATTCTTTAATAGAGTTTCTGTCACAGAAAGCTTTTCCTGCTGTGGAGACTAAGTGGGGGGAAAATTCCTAATGGAGACTGAGTGGGGAAAAATGTGGTTCTCTTACAGTCACCATAGATCTGGAACAAGGCTGGAGGTGTGCAGTTTCCAGAAAAACTCAGTCTGAGCTTCACATGGCTGGAAATGATGAAATACCACCATTGGGGTCAGCATGGAGACAGGCTGACTTGATGGGGAAGAGGTGAATGAAGGTGTCCCCTTTATTTGCACAAGGTCATATATTAGCAGCCATTGTGAACGCCTTACTTGAATATATTTGAGCCACCAGACACCTCTTTGCTATGTTCACCATTCCTTGGAGAACATTCCAAACAGCAATGGGGTGGCCCAAAGACATTTATTAGTGGCTGTCAATGAGGTACTGACGACACCACAATGCGGTTGTGGCCTTGCAGTTACTTTCAACGCTGAACTCTCGGCTGTCTTGGATTGTGCAGAATTTAGAGTGCTTTAGAGTAGTGGTGTTCAATGGGTACGTTCAATCAGTGCAGCATGTCAGTTTATGACTTAGGTGGAACTAAATGAGCTGGTTTGCATCCACTAGTTTTTCTCATATATAGGGTGTGTCTGGTGAAAGAGAGAGAGAAGCCACAAACAACCCTAACACAACCTGCAGTTTCTTCCTTTGCCTTCTGGCCAAAAGGATCTCTTGCCATTGGTTTTCAGGGAGAGGTTACAGTATAGAAAACACTGGTCGAGGTGCCTGCTGGGCCACACACTCCTGGGTGCTCCAGCTTTCTGCTTTCCCCTCCTGTTGTCATCTTCTTTCTCTTCCTACCCACCAGTCAGCAGCATTGGCAACGTAAAAGCGATGTGTTTGGTTGTAAATAGGACTTCTGCTGCTCCACTATTGAGCAAATATGGTTGTAGAAAGATTGATACCTCTAGGAGTAAAATAATCCTCTCTTTGGATACTGAGAAATGGGTAAAGTTTGTTGTCCAACATAAAAGTTAAGGGAGGAGAACTACAGTATGAAAACCAGCCTGGATGGGGGACAACAGGCTTCAGCTGAACCCTGGCAAGATTGAATGGCTCTGGGTGCATGGCAGGGGTGGGTTCCACTTACCTTCCCTATCGGTTCGCATCGCGTCAGAAGTGCGTGTTTTGCGCACGTGCGCTAGCTTCGCCCGCACGCACACCTACGTCATGGGGAAATGACCCTCTGCACATGCGTAGAAGCCTTTGTGCATGCGCAGAGGGTTCTTTGCCAGCCGCTTTCGAGGAGCGGCGACCGGAGGACCGGTTCGGGGGGTGGGGGGTGGCCAGCCGGCCATCGCTGCCGGTTCGGCGAGCGGGGGCAAATTTCCGCCACCAGTTTGGGCGAATCGGTCCAAACCAGCAGCAACCCACCACTGGTGCACGGATCTTCAAGACCCAGGACTTCAGCCAATTTAATTCTGGATAGGGTGACACTACCCCAGACAGACTGAGTCCACGACTGAGGGGTTCTCCTAGACTCATGACTCCTGCTCAAAGAGCAGTTGGCAATTGCAGCTAGGAGAGCCTTTGCACAACACTATGTTGTGCACCAGTTGCAACCTTTCTTCGATTGGGAATCCTTGTGCTCAGTCATTCAAGCCCTGGTCATCTCACATCTGGACTATTGCAATACACTACCTTTGAAGAGTATTCGGAAGCTACATCTGGTGCAGATTGCAGCAGCGTGGGCAGTAATTTGGCTCCTAGAGTGGCCCATGTTGCACCACTGTTTTGCGAGCTGCAGTGGCTGCAGTTTGCTTCCGGATGTAATTCAAGGTGTTAAAGCCCTTCATGGTATAGATCCAGGTTATCTGAAGAACTATCTCGCCCCAATAGGATTGGTCTGCCCTTTGCCCATAGAAGGGGCATGCTGTGGGCTCCATTGATCAAGGAATTTCAGCTGACGGGGTCTAGGAGAAAAGTCATTTCTGCTGTGACTCCTGCCCTTTGGAACATTGTACACCCCCCCCCCCCCCAAAGTGAGATCTGTGCTTACCCTGCTGACCTTCTGTAAGGATGATCTGGTTTTGCCAATTGGCTTGGAGCCCCAACATGGGTGCGCCACCCTGGAGGTGGTGGTTGGATTAAGATAAGCCCCCACTTCTCCCTGTATGCTTCGTGCTCTCTCCCCCATCTTTTAACTGTACTCGTTGTTATTTATTGTTTTATCATTTTAATGTCTACTGATTTTAATGTTTGTAAGCCACCCAGAATCACCTCTAAATGAAAAGGACAGCTCATCAATCAATCAATCAAATGTCCTTAGGAGACCATTGGAAAGCTGTATGTTCTTTTTGTACAAATTTGTTTGGATCTATTCCTCAATTAGATAGATGTCCACCTCCCCAGTGTAACCCTGTCCCAGTCTCCAAGGTTTCCTGTGGATCAGCAGATGGAAGAGATGTGCCTTAACATGTTCTAGAGATACATAATTTTCCTTGAGAGGAATTAATGTTTGATGACCTTGGTAAGAATCAGGCTTTGCAGTGTGTAGCTTCAGGGTTTAGAGGTGGGAGGGGTGCATATTTTTGGTATGCAAAAGATTATTTACCACCCCAGGTTGTAGGAGCTGCTGTGCAATTTGAGATACTGCTAGGATTCCTGAATGTTGAAGGAAATGCTTAGTGACCACATAAGCAGACCTTCTCCAAGATGGTCTGTCCCAGTGGTGGGTTTCAATTTTTTTTACTACCGGTTCTGTGGGCGTGGCTTGGTGGGCGTGGCAGGAGAAGGATACTGCAAAATCTCTCTTCCCTCTTAACTCCAGGGGAAGGTTACTGCAAAATCCCCATTTCCTCACAATCAGCTGGGACTCGGGAGGCAGAGAATAGATGGGGGCGGGGCCAATCAGAGGTGGTATTTACCGGTTCTCCGAACTACTCAAAATTTCCGCTACCGGTTCTCCAGAACCTGCTGAAACCCACCTCTGGTCTGTCCCCTACTGGCCATTCTGGTGTCTCAACATTGTGCAATAGTGATGGGTGCATGGTTTGGAGACCCAAAAAACCAGATTGGGGACAGATCGTCCTGGAGAAGGCCTACCTATGTGGTTCAACACTAACTTGATGGCACATGGGGAAAAAAAATCCCCTTCCCCACTTTCTCATTTTGTTTTCAAATTTTCAGTTACACCTCCGCAAACCTGACACAAAAGTACCGTATTTTTCGGAGTATAAGACGCACTTCCCCCCCCTAAAAGAGGGTGGAAATGGTGCATCTTATACACCGAATACAGCCATTTTTGGCCTCCCAAAGCCCTGCCCCCGCGTCCCATTTTTGCGAAAAATGGGCCCGTTTTTCGCAAAAATGGAGGTGTTTTTGCCTTCCCCCAGCCCCCAGAAGCACTCTGCAGGCCTCCCAAACCCTCTGCGCGCCCCATTTTTTGCAAAAACGGGCCCATTTTTCACCCATTTTTGCAAAAAACGGGGTGCGCAGAGGGTTTGGGAGGCCTGCAGAGTGCTCCTGGGGGCCGGGGAGGACAAAAAATTTTTTTCTTACTTACCTCTTCGAAATCTTGGTGTGTCTTATACACCGGTGCATCTTATAGTCCGAAAAATACGGTAGTTTTTTATTGAAAATGGTTAGTGAGATTTTCCTAATTCTTGTCATTGATTCTTGCATGAACAGCATAACATGGTGTCTATATGTAATGGGCACGTCATAACAAACATTATTCAACTGGAGCGGTTTCAAGCATCTTGTCTGGTCAAAGAAAACATGCCACTCTATAAAGCGTAAATTGACCCTTATGAGGCCACAGTTAGGCCCAAAATTACTTCTGATCTTATATTTTGTCCCAGAAACTAAGCGGAGACCAGAAAGTTCCCACAAGCAGCTTTGGGATTTAATGGAAAGGTGTTCTTTTATGGTATTTTTTGCACATTTTCATCCTATCTTAGCAAGTTTGCCTCTTCCCATAATTTGAGCATGAAGGATGATTGTTGGCCAAATTGGAACAACTCATCTTAGAATTACTGTTCCAGGGTCCAGCAGGCCGGGGCTGATGGGAGCTAAAGATCAAAACATTTGGATGCATCAAGTAGCCTGTTCCTATACTTGACTACATTGCCTTTTTGTGTAGTGCAGGTGAGGGGTGGCACATCTCAGTATGCCAAAGATTATTTATCACCCCACTGAGGGTATTGGGGAACTTTAATCTTCGTTTCTTGAGTGCAGAATTGGGGGGAGCTTGAGAGTTATGGCCGTTATGGCAACTATGGACTGGACCCAAGTTATCTCTGGCTCAACTCAGAATGGGGGTTAAATTTGCCTTGTATCCTGAGGCAGCTGTGATGCTCCATCCTTACTGCATCTGCAGATTGCAGTCTGGCAGCCCTGTTTTAGGTCACATGGTTCTCCCAAAATAAAAAGAGACTAGGATGGGTGTCAAACTCAAGGCCCGGGGGCTGGATCCGGCCTGCAGGGTGCTTGGATCTGGCCCACGGGGCCACCCTGGAAACAGCGAAGGACCGGCCCGCAGCGCCTCTGTTAGTGAAAACTGAGCTTCGAGGGCCGCATGCTCCGTTTTTGCTGGCAGACCGCTCAGGCCACCACAGGCGCCCCCCAACACGAGTGATGTCATGCTGGCCATGCCCACCCTGGTCACGCCCTGCCCCCCCGAGGTCAAACACAAACCTGATGCGGCCCTCAATGAAATCGAGTTTGACACCCCTGGACTAGGAGAACATTTGTAGAGTCACTCTGGGGATTATTTTAGGCATCTATCAAATAAAGTCACTAGGATTCACCTAGAATTGGAGATGTATACGTGCCATGGAGCTGCTTGGGGCATGGTCTTGCCTGGTTATCTGGGAGGAGTTTGAGCCTGTTAGTCCTGATGAAGTGTACGGGGTAATATGAATAGTTTTATAACCATATCCCTCCTGATTGGTCATGACCTCCCAAGCGGTGACATGGTTGGGGCCAAGAAGTGGTTGATACTTCTTCATGCGAGGAAGTAGTTCCACTCGCTTGGAAAGAGGTGATTCTCCACCGTCTCCTCAAGAAGTCATCACTGAATCCAGTGAAACTAGACCGGTATTTATCTTGCAGCTCTAGAGGTTCCTGGAGGAAGCAGATTATCAGGACCCTTTTCAGTCAGGTATCAGGCATTGCTTCTTGATGATTAATCGTGGTATTTTCTTTTGGACTGACTAGAAGATTGGCAGTGAGAAATATGGTGATGCAATGCTTCTCCTTCATTCCTCTGGGCTGTTTCCAGTTGCTGTTGATAGGGAAAGAGATCAAGCCTTAGGACATGATTTGCATGGTGCCTTAGGGCTCTACTATATTCCCTTTTAATGTCTACATGAAACTGCTGGGTGACCATATCTGTTGATATAGGGTGAGGTTTCATGTATCAATGATATCCAATTATACATCCCTGTCCCAGGTTGACCAAGGAATGTTGTCAAAGTTGTTTTTCTGCAAGTGGAGGCCTTAGGGGTCTGGATGGGGTAGAATAGGTTTTCAACTCAATCCTGGCAAGATTGAAGATTGGGATATTTCCATCCTCAATTCTGAATGGGGTTGCACTCACCTGAACACCGTTTTAACTCATTGGTATGCAATTTAGGGGTCTTCTTTGTTGCACTTTAATTTTGTGGGCCAATTGTTCCAGAGGTGCTTTTCAAAAGGCAACTGGACTTCCTTGGGTTTTTTCCTTGAAGCCATTTCATTGTCATCCAAGAAGCTTCTTCAATTCTGCTGAATGGTGGGGAATGGAAGGATTTTTATTCCTTAGCAGTCATCTGGTCATTGGCACTCTGAAGGTCATCTGGTCATTAGCTGTCTGAGAGTTGTTGAGGCCAGCCTCAGGGTCACCTGAGTCAGAGTGCAAATGGGTGTGGAACCTTCTTGGGACTTCTGAAAGGACTTTGTTGTAGACAGGAAATAGGTAGCATATCTAAGATAGAATGTGTATCCATCCTACATACACAAGTCTACAAGTCCTTTCAGCAGACCCAAGAAATTTCCACATACATTTGATTCCACAGACCTCTGATTCGGGTGACCCCGAGGGTACAGATAGACCCCCAAGTGGCTTTAAGGACTCTCAGAGAGCTAATGACCGACCTTCAGTGTGGTAACAACCAGATGACTGCTAAGGAATATAAATATAAAGGGGGGAAAACAAAAGAAAGTCCAGTTGCTTTTTGAAAAGCATCTATTGAACAACCATGACTTGGATGATTGAGAATCTCCATAAATATTGTGGAACAATTGCTTCCATTTTTAGTTTGGAAGATCCTGCTTATTAGAACTCATGCCTTAATTACCTCCTATTTGGATAATTGTAAATATGCTGTCATGGGCTTCCCTTGAAGACTGTGGAAGTTGCAACTGAGTGGAGCAGGAGGAACAATTCAGTGTGTTCCATGGTGTACTCATATAAAACTGCTTCTCCATCCAGGTGCAATTCAAAATGCTGGTTATCATTCATAAAGCCCTACACGGCACAGGGTCAAGTTATTTAAACACACACCCCCCTGCAATTGTTTCTGCTCATTTCACAAGAATTGGCGTGCTCCAGATTCCTCCCATTAAACAGTGCCATCTTGTGGGACCCAGGAGATGTGTCTTCTCTGTTATGGCCTGCCTTATTGGACAGCATCTCTCCCCCCCCCCCAATCCCAAATGGTTCCAACCATGTTGGCCTTTCATAAAGTACTAAAGACCTAGTTACTCCCTCAGACATTTGGGCAGGCATGTTAGGTAAGTTGGATTGGTTGATTTGGTTTTTGCTTTTTTTTTCTGATTGAAAGAATGATATTTTGGGAACGCTGGCATGTGACATTATTAATTGTTCAGTTTTAATTTGAGTTCTTTTTTTTTTGTTTCAATTTCATTTTTCACCACCATAGAGTCCCAGTATAAAGCCATATAAATCATTTACATAAATAAATAAATACATACATACATACATACATACATACATACATACATACATACATACATACATACATTTGGGGAGGAGCATTAGGCATTTTAAGAAGTGATTTAAGTACTGGCAAAAAAAATAAATCAAAATCCTTCATACAACACCATTGTAGAGGAAATCTGGGTGATTCAAAAAGAACTTCATATTTAGCACTTAGACTTATATAGCACTTAGACTTATATACCGCTTTACAGTGCTTTACAGCACTCTCTAAGCGGTTCACAGAGTCAGCATATTGCCCCCAACAATCTGGGTCCTCATTTTACCCACCTCGGAAGGATGGAAGGCTGAGTCAACCTTGAGCCGGTAAGATTTGAACCGCTGAACTGCTGAACAGTCAGCTGAAGTAGCCTGCAGTACTGCACTCTAACCACTGCGCCACCTCGGCTCTATATTTGATTGGAATTGTGAGGATTGAGGATGTTATGTTTAAAATGGTGTATGAGCCCACCCCACCGAAATGCATTTCTCTTTTTAAAGTTTAAAAAAATCAAAATATGCCTATTTGTTTCTCATTAAGTTCTTAAGCTGTCATGAGTTGCACTTACAGCATGAAGTGTCTAAAGCACTCTGGAACTTGAAGGCCAGTAAGCATTCACATACATAACTAAAGCCATATTTAGGCTCTATGGTAGAATAAGGTAGAAGCCATTACAGTAGCAAATAAACTGCACAGAATGACTTATCATCTGGCAGGAAAAGTGGTAAGTGATAAGGAGAATCAGGCAACCCAAGAATTATAAACAGTCTCTCTTTCAGGGGTAAAATCCAGCAGGTTCTGACAAGTTCTGGAGAACCGGTAGTGGAAATTTTGAGTAGTTCAGAGAACTGGTAGCAGAAATTTTGAGTAGTTTGGAGAACTGGTAGCGGAAATTTTGAGTAGTTCGGAGAACCGGCAAATACCACCTCTGGCTGGTCCCAGAGTGGGGTGGGAATGGAGATTTTGCAGTATCCTTCCCCTGGAGTGGGGAGGGAATGGGGATTTTGCAGTATCTTTCCCCTGCCACGCCCACCAAGCCACACTCACCAAGCCACACCACGCCTACCAAGCCACGCCCACAGAACCGGTAGTAAAAAAAATTGGATTTCACCACTGTTCTCTTTGTTCAAATTCACAGAAAAAGAAACAAGTTAGAAATCATTATGCGTGATCAAAGACAAGGCTGTTTTTATCCTAAACCTACCGTTGTTTGTTCCTTACAAGGCAAGCAGGAAGATGACGTATGTAACCAGTTGGGTAAAAGTACTTGTTTGCGTGTCATTTTTGTCTTCTCTAAGAGAACACCTGTAGCTAAAGATAATAAAAGCTTTCAAGTACTCTTCAGCTGTTGGTGGCGTTAGATTAAGATCAAGAGAGAAAGTTTTCCCTACGGCTTTGGCCTCACAAAGGATGCTGGGATCAAGAGAGGTCCACTGAGTCTATGCTGCTGTGATTTTATCAGGTTCTCACCTTAAACGCTACTCCAGCATCTGACCAGGCTGAAGACTTGCTAAGCTTGTTAGGGAGAAAGCTGAGCACAGCAAAAAGGACCTCTCCTATTGTGCTTCATGGGGTTGGAAGTTCAATACTCAAGACGTCAAATGGAGATAAGTAATAGGCCATTGATGGTTTCCTGTACCAAGGAGCCACCAACCTTGACCCTCCTTTGCCTAAGATGATCACACAAATATATGCTTTGTGGTGTGTGTGTGTGTGTGTGTGTTTTTGGAAATATGCCAGTGTGTGTGTGTGTGTGTTTTGAACTATTCCAGATAACACCCCCCCCTTTTTTTAACTGATCCAAACTGGGCATCACACTCATCCAGTAGGCAGTGAGTGTTGTAGCATGAATTATATGTAATTGGCTGGACAGATGTGTATTCTGTACCTGAGATCGCCTCACCTAAGAGTATATAGCCTCTGAGACACATTTTCCCCATGTGTATTGGTGCAATTTCCATCAGTGGTTAGGATAACTACAGGTGAAAAAGACAAGGAGGTAGAGTACTCAATTAAGTCATGTAATACGGTAGGGACACTGCAATGGGCGCGAGTCTGTGGTGTGGGGAAAAATAGCAAAAAGGAACTTTGAAATTGCCATTTATCACAGGGAAGCATTGTGAGGAAGACAGATTGGCATACTTAGGGAAGAAGTCAAGGAGAAGTGAGAAATAGAAGATCAGCATATGGAAGGGGGAAAAGTATATGGATTGTGGAATTGTTTCCTGGAGCACAATGCACTGTTAAGTTTCTTCTCTTTGTTAAGCACTCAGTGGAGAACAAGCATGCACATTCCATGCGATTAACAGATTTCACCCACTGAGTGCTGTTCTGTAGAAAGCACTTCTCTTTCTTTGGTTTATTACAAATAGCGCAAAGAGCAGGATTTGAAAGACTCCTGCCATCCATAAACATTCACTCAGCACGAGAGAAAATCGTCACATGTGGTTGGGGCTTTTTTGGTTTAATTAAGACCTTGGAAAGGATGGTTGGTAAATGGATTTGTTGATTATTGATTCATTGGAATTGTTATTTTAATTCCTATTCCTTGGATTTAGGTCTGTCTGCTTTTTATTTTCTTCCTAGTGTTTTTCCACAAGAGCAGGATCTGCTTTTTTTTAAAAAAAAATCTACTTTAGTATTGATTGACAGACGGGCTTGTTACCCAAACCTGATATGGTGAGCTGAGAGAGTGGGACTGACCCAAAGTCACCTAGCTGGCTTTCATACTTAAATCAGGACTAGAACTCAATCTCCTGGTTCCAAGCCTTAACCACTAGGCTAAACTGGCCCTCTGTCGGGTCTATCTGCTATAATTTCTGTTAAATATGTTGTTGTCTTCATTTCTTATGTATGTGTATTTGTGATGCCTTTTCTACAAAAATGGGAAATGATGAGATAGAAGTGGTAAAAGGCAGTCATAGCAAAAGGAGAAACTAGGTAATCATCTGAATTTGGTGTTAGCTCAGAGTTGGAAGATAATGTACTGAAAAAAGATCGATTGGAGGCACTTTAATATTATATTGTATTGCTGGGGAAGGGGGGCGTTGCTGGGTTGCACCTTTATTCTATAACACACCACATAATGAGCAAATGAGAGATGTTACTTTAGGAAAAATGTAATACTGTCTATATATATGGTCTACATAAAAAAACAAAAACGTGTGTGGGTATGTGTTTGAAGTGCAGCTTTTGGTTCTGAACAAATTGTGGGAAAAGGACTTATGCAAATACTGTACACAGACTTTTTCCTTCCAGTCTTACAGGTACAACTTTTGGGGAAATAATAGGGAACCAATAAGTATCAGGATTCTTGCAACTGAAATAGCTAAACTGGAATATAGCATGTCTTTGTTGAGCAAGCTTAGAGAAGATCTTTTTAAGATTCCATACCCACTGCTAAGTCAATTTTTATTTCAGGTACTTCAAAAGAGTGATGTAGTGTTTTATTTTGAATTCTTGTAAGGAAGGAATGTTTTCAAATAATAATGTGTTTATTATCAGAAGGACTTTCACAAAAGGAGGTCATAGTTGCTCCCGGAACAACATTTTTCTTCACTTTGAACTAAAACTAGATTGATTTTTTTTCACATAATTAATCATTTTGGGTATGGTAAAACAATTGAAACTAAGAAAAGCCAGGTTTTGAATTGTAACATTAGGAGCAGCATCACACACTCTGGATGCAGATAAGATTGGTCCCTATGTGGAGTTGTCCACTATAAATATTATTCTGGGAACTAGAAACTCATGAAAACTAAATGTGTTTTACAACATCTCTTTAGATATGCCAAAAGATATTTGCAATCAATAATTTCTCATCAAACATGAGTCCTCAGTACAGCATATTTGTTTTAGTTTGGTGTTTCAATATTTTATTTCTGATTATCTGGATTGTAGGAGTTTCTACATTTTATTTACAGTCTTCTTTTATGACCCTACTAATCTTCCTCTAAACTTTGCTCATTTTTAACACTTGACCATCTGCAATATCTCATGCAAAATCTTTGATCACCTAATGGGTTGCTTTATGTTTTTCTATTGACTTGGTTGTGATTTTGCTATGTTTTCTCACAGGAGATATGGGGAGGTAAACCTCAGTAGGAAAGCAGGTGTATCTTGTAAACACTGTGCCACATGATTGGAAATATAAGTATAAATAGTAACAGAAGGGCATACTTCATCAAATAGGTAAGAAAAGAGCTTTATAAGACTTCTTGAGCGGAAAACCAGTTGGCATAGTGGTTAAAGATCCAGCTAAAAACCAGGAGACTATGAGTTCCAGTCCTAGTTTAGGCACAAAGCCAGCTGGGCAACATGGCCTAGTCGCTCTCTCTCAGCCCCAGACAGGAGGAAATGGTAAACCATTTCTGAAAAATCTTGCCGAAATAGCTGCAGAGACTTGACCAGGCAGTTAACAGAAGTCAGTACTGACTTTATTTATTTATTTATTTTATTTTATTTGTTTGTTTGTCAAACATGTACAAGATAGGTATAGGTATAAACATAAACATAATCAAAGTGAATACAGATAGATGAGGACAATAGGACAGTAGGACAGGGACGGTAGGCACACTGGTGCGCTTATGCACACCCCTTACAGACCTCTTAGGAATGGGGTGAGTTGGAGTACAAAAGTGAAGGGGGTCTGCATACTTTCTGAATGCTCTGTACATATACATATATGAGCATGAAAACAAAGGAAAGAGAATATATATATATATATATATATATATATATATTTCTTTTCAAGAAAAGAGAAAATTCTTTGATTATAGAAATGACAGGAGCCACAGAAGGAATATTTGTCTAGCTAAAGAAATGAAAGAACCTCTTTCCAGCTCCAGACTAAAGTAAGATTGAAGTACACGGTGCTGGATTTTAGATTTTTCTCCAGAACATATGGGCAAGATATTCAATTTATTGTTCCTTTTCTTTCCAACCCCCCTTCTCTCTCTCTCTCTCTCTCTCTCTCTCTCTCTCTCTCTCTCTCTCTCTCTCTCTCTCTCTCTCTCTCTCTCTCCCTCTCCCTCTCTCTCTTTCTTTCTCCCTCTCCCTCCCTGTCTCTCTCTGTCTCTCTCTCTCTCTCTCTCTCACACACACACACACACCAAAATGAATTGAAATTGTTTGCTTGGACTGCAAAACTAGGAAGGAAAGGAAGGAAGGAAGGAAGGAAGGAAGGAAGGAAGGAAGGAAGGAAGGAAACATTAGGCAAGGCAATAGAAGAGGTTGTGAAACTAGCTTCAAAGGCTGATGCAGGCCATTCATTGATCCATGCATGCATGCCACTCTTAAAAGCATTGAGACAAACAAGTAAAAAACTCTCAACAGTAAATTATTCAGTGTAAACAACAAAACAATATGGCTTTTATACCAATAAGGACAATAGGGGCGACCCCCAAATCAGTAAACAATAGCAGGTGTAACTAAAGTGATATTTAGGGTGCACAATACAATAAGCTAGGAGCCATTACAATAACAGATGAATTGCACATAACAACTATCCAAGAATTAGAAACAAGCTGCTTGTTCAATGTCCCAGAGAAAGAAGCACATTAGAATTAATTATGCCTGATCAAAGACAAGGCTATTTTTACCTTAAATTGATATTGTTTGTGACTAATACAGTACGCAGGAAGATGACGTATGTAACCTGTTTGATAAAAGTGCTTGTTTGCACATCATTTTTGTCTTTCCTCTAAGAGAACACCCTGTAGTTGCAGAAAATAAAAGCTTCAAAGCACTCTTCAGCTGTTGGTAGTGATACATTGAGATCAAGAGAGAAAGCTTCTCCTACTGCATCTCACATTCAAAGTTTATTTATTTAGGAAATAATATGAAACATAACGGAAGAGTTACGTATATGTATTATGCACCAAGATACATATACAGTATGTATAGTTACTTTTCCCTTAAAAGCTGCTTTAGAGTTTAATGTTTTCAAGAAGTGATTTGCCACAGGAAGCATTTTTTTCTGTGATAATGTGAGAGTCCTTTTTTTGTGGTGTCACCAAAGCCAATGAATTCCAGTCATGCTAATGTCCTCATTTTTTTCTACCATCAAGCAAACATGGTCTTACTTAGGCAAATGTGATCACCAGCTAACTTAGCTGACCTTGAAAAACTAAACTTAACTGAACTGTGTTGATACTTGGATGAAAAAATCAGGAAACCCCAGGATTGCATGCTACTAGTGTGTGTGTGTGTATGTATGGCAGAAGGCAGTGGCAAATTATTGACAAGAAAATTACACAAGTGTGTCCATAAATTCACAAGGACTCAAGTTCAACTCTAAAGTAACTTATTCACATGTGAATTTTTGCAGAAAGTGGAGATGGAGTAGGGACTGGTTTGGTGGTGCTTATTATGTTTATAAAGTCTTTATGTTTAAAAAAAAATACATGTTTTATTGTATTTTTAATTAAATTTCTTTCATTGGAGCCATTTCTTGGCTCCAGAATGGGATGGATGGGTGGCTGTACAATGAATCAATAGAAGGAAGAGAAAGAGTCGTATTTGCGGAACATGCCATGGCTCCAAAGTTTCATCTTCATCTTAAAGGATGCAAGAGCTCTTGGGTAAGCAGAGGAAGAAACATTTGTCTGGCTACTCTTTTCACTCATAGCTACTGCTAATTCCTCTCTAAGAACTATAGAGTGATGATTGGGAGAGAATCCTTTGGAAGAGCTCAATGGACTCAAGAAATGAAATGACATTTTGGCGAAATGTTGAGTCTGGAGGGCAGAACTGGAGATACTGCCTCTCTCAATGCTCTTCGTCCCCCAAAGATCCTTTCATGCAAAGGGATGGCTGACTGCTCAGAGGAACAATTCCAACATGCAGCATGAGGTTTTGTCAAACTGGAGGTTCTCCCCAGCCTTGGATGATGATGATGATGACGACGACGACGAGATAGAAGAGAATGACAATAATAATTATTATTTTCAATTCATCTGGAGCACCATTTGAACACCACCGGCATTGACAAAATTACCATCAGTCAATTGCAAAAGGCAGCTGTTCTTGAAACAGCTTATATCCCGTGACGATATCTTTAATACTGTGAAACATTTGTCTATCCCAGGTCCATAGGAAGGACTCGATAGGTGGACAAAATGTCAAATACAGTGTAAACATCTGGCTGACTGACTATAAGACCCATAATAATAATTGTTACAGCCAATCCTGTAATAGCCCCTGCTGGCCAAATCTGGCATTGAGCTCAAGGTTCCACATGACTGATGGGGAGAAAGTACCATGTCACGCAAAGATTTTATCTTGTATGCCTTTCCATGCAAAAAGCTTCAAGAAGTTGAGTGCTTGGTGCTGTTTTTTACTTGGAGGATGCAAGTGGGTTTACCATTTTGAAATAAGACTCAACACGCACACAATATTTTGAAACTGAATTGATACAATCTTCATTTCAGGATCACTATTGTTAATGTAAATTACACAGTCACCATCAGTCTCCACAATATTTTGCATTTATGTGAGGAAAAGATTAGGAGCCAAGCTGCCGTCAAGGACTTTACAATCTAAAATCAATCCTAGAGATCAGAAGGCCCAAGGAGTAGAAGACATGAGTAGCCAAAGATTAATGTTACCAGAGTTACATATGTTGACACACTCAAGACTTGGTGAGGTTCTTCAAGGATTTATTACGGCTAGGCTAACTCTTGTTTTACCAGAGACCCCCTCAAAAGTTCTTATCCAAGGAGATTGTATACAACAAGAAGCAAAGAGAGCAGCCACTCAGTCATTCTGGTTTGTAAGGTGAAGCTTTTCTCTAGCAATTCTTCTAAGAATGTGGAATGAGGCGGAACAAATTAAGATCCCATTGCCCCTCACAAAGGAGCTGTCATAAAGTATGCCCAGCAACAAGATGGGGAGGAGGGGGCTATTAAAGTTAGAACAAAAGTTGGAACAAAAGACAAAATGGCATTTGGCTGAAATGGGTCAAGGAGTGACATAGAAAGGATGAGGGAAAGGCCTTCCCGTTGGAGCCAGACACACTCAGCCTTTCAGCCACTGATAGAAATCAACGGGATGCAGGTTACATTAATCCCTGTTTATTTCAAACAACTACTCGAAGCATGAGAAATCTCTCCAAACTGCTTTGCAGGAGTCTGAATGGAGCAAATCTGAATTTCATTATTCTTCAGGTTTTAAAGCAAGAGTGGATAGTCCGTAGTTTTCTAGATACTGAACTTCACAGGAAGAGACAAAATGGCCAACAATTAAAATTTATTTTAATTCAGCAGTGGTTTCGAGAGCCATAGGATATCCATTCTTTTTAAAGTTTGCTACTTACTGATCACTACTTACTAATCAATTAATTATTAGAACAACTCCACTTGTTCTAGGAGTTTAGGGAAGCATTCAGATACTTCACAATTGATCCCTCATCCAATCTGCTTTTTTCTGCAAACCAGATTAAATGTCTTTAAGACTGAGCTATGTTCTCACTCACTTCCTATGCTGCTGGAGATGAAGGTAACATTCTGAATAAGCCACATTCATGTGAAATCTAATGTAAATATCTGAGACAGATTGTCGGAGCCCTGACACCTATTCTGGAACTGGCTGGCAATAATTCAAATATAGTAACTAAGCAGCTGGCAAATAAAACAGTTCAGCTTAGGTAAATTTACCCTGCATTTTATGGATGGGAAACGTGCTTAGGGAACATTTTCTAGTACTGTACCTTCCCCATCACCAACAAAAAAGAGGATCATTTCGGATTTTTCACTGCTTTTTTATTTTATTTTTCATGCTTTCAAGTTAGTCTTGACTTCTGGTAACTGTCTGGACAAGTCCCTGAAGTTTTCTTGGCAAGATTTTGGAAGCAATTTGCCATTGCCTACCTCTTAGGGCTAAGAAAGAGAGACTGGTCCAGGGTCACAGCTGGCTTTGTGCCTAAAGCAGGACTAAAACTCATGATCTCCTGGTTTCCAGCCTGATGTCTTAACCTCTACAGCTAATTTATTCTCTTCTCGCCACCTTTCTCCATCTTTAAATCTGATTCTACCTCATAGTTGTGTGCCTCTCTAGCTGCATTGATACTTATTCTTTTCTATCTATTCCATCTGAACCAGGTTATGAGATTGTAGTCATATATATACAGTTAGCCCAACTCTTTGAATTAACTTCAGTGGTCTCCATAGGACTTGTCAGAGTTTGTTGCATAAATCAAATCCAGAAGCACACACACATAACTGATTCAGCTGGATTCATTAACTTCTTTATATAATTAACAGATGAGTATTTACAATACCAGTAGTAGAGTTCTTCTTTAACGTAGCAGCAGTTACAAGCAGTTTCTAATTCAGAGTTCAGAGCAGACAGAGTTCAGAGTGGGCTGAGCCACGCCCAGCCTTCTAGCTTAAGTTTCAGTTTCAATTCTCTGCACAGACTTAGATGTGTTTCAGCTCCCATTGGCTGACTTAGTTGCCATGCCTATTCATTGGCTGACCTTGTTACCATGTCTCTCCAGGTTCATGAATATTTTAACAGGACTGTCTGTGGAACACCTGTATCATTCTGGCCTTAAATAAACTAAATCCATCCCTGCTAAAATGAGATGAGTGATTGAACTTGATTCAAACATGTGCTCAGATAAGCTGTCCTTATGCATTTCAATGTGCATACTATATAAAAATGAATTTTAAATGTGCATATTATATAAAATGCTGGTGGTTTGTGTATTAAATCTGCACACTTAACAGCCCAGAGCTTATTTGAGTACTTTATCTTACATCAGATTTAACTTGGGCTTTAGTTTCATTCCCTACCTCCTATGCCATCAAATGGAAATATGGGTTTCTGCGCTTCCAAGTGGAAACTGATGCATCTTTGAAGAGCAGGAATGATGCTGAGGTGGAAAATTGTGACTGTAGTGATCCCAGACTGGTGGAATTCTCTGGATAAGGAGAAGCCGAAGAGATCAATTGTGTACTTTGGAACATAGCTCTTCAAGAGGAAGCCTGCAAAGACCCTGCAGGCATCTTGGGAGTCAGCACCAGAAGCCAAGGAAGAAATAGGTGTTTGCAGCCTCAGTGGAGCCTGTAATGGACACTGGGTCTGACTTAACTTCACTTTCTAAAATACATTCTGCGTTATTTAAAAGTTACAGAGATCCTTGAAGCAGCAGCAAGACCTCCTGTTGAGTGCTCCTATGACCCTGGCATGAATAAGGGAAAACGGGAAAAAATTAACTGCAAGGATTTAAAAATAATCTACAGCGAAAAGTTTTCTAAGAGTTTGGCCTATGAAAATTAGAAATGGATAAAGGATTTGGCTGAAGTCAAATCCCTGACTTATTGTAAAGTATTTTCAAATTTTAAAAAAATGCAGACCTTCGTTGGAAAGAGAACTGTTTGGATTCTTCAAGATGAAATGATGGGTCATTTTTTCTAAACAAAATGGGGATTGACATTCAAGTGCATATAGAACAGTGATGGCGAACCTTTTTCTTCTTGCGTGCCAAAAATGGGAGTGCGCGTGTGTGTCAGCACACAACCCCCCACACGCGCCGTACTGCACATGCGTGCATCCCCGCGCATGCGCCCTCCCTGTTGGGCCATTTTTAACCTTCCGGAGGCTTCAGGAGGCTTCCCTGAAGCCTCCGGAGTGCGAAAAGCGGCTCAATGAGCAAACCGGAAGTTCGGAAAACAGACTTCTGGTTTGCCCGTTAGGCCATTTTTCGCACTCCGGAGGCTTCAGGGAAGCCTCCTGAAGCCTGGGGAGGGCGAAAACGGCCTTCCCCAAGGCCGAAAATCAGCTGGCCAGCGCGCACATGCGCACTGGAGCTGACATAGGGTAACGCCTCGTGTGCCCTCAGATATGGCTCCACGTGCCACCTGTGGCATGCGTGCCATAGGTTCGCCATCACGGATATAGAACATGTTGAATGGTACTAATGAGTTAAGACCATAGAGAAAAAGGGAGAAAGAAGAAGGGCTCCTTTTTGGCTGTTGCTTTTCCTTGTTAGACAAATTTTAAAAAAGAGAAAGATGGCTACTATGATGGAAGCAATGAAAGAAGAGAGAAGAGAACCACTAACATAGCAAACATCAGGAAAAAACATTATACCAGGGATGATACAAAGGATGTTTGAGGAATGGGGGAAGAATATTATAAAGCCAGTGACAACTTTACTGACCAAAATATTTGCAGTTGGAGTTTTTGCTGAAAATGGTTAAAAATGACATGTTGTGGGTAATGGGTGATTTTTGTTTTTATTAATTAAAATGGTTAAATGTGAGGAGTGGGGAAATATGTATGAAATTTTAAAGGGGGTGGGAGACAATAAGCTTGTTTGTAACTGCTATGAAGATCAGAAGCTTTTTTCTAGTACCTTTTTTCATTCTTATACTTTTTCTTTAATATTTTTTCTTAAATTTCTACTATACATTTTTCATGTTATTTTTATTCATGTAATTTTTTTCAAACACACACACACACACACACACACACACACACGAAAATATGTGTTTCTAAATCATAGTCCTTCTGGAATGGACAAACACTTGTATAGGTAATTCTCAACTTATGACCATACTTGAAGCCAAAATTTCTGTTGCTAAGTGAGACATTTGTTAACTGAGTTTTGCTCCATTTTACAATTTGTCTTGCCCTGGTTGTGAATCAATGCAGTTGTTAGGTGAATACCCATTGACTTTGCTTGGGAGAAGGTTGCAAAAGGTGATCACATGACCCTGGGATACTGCAACTGTCATAAATATGAGTCAGTTGCCAGGCATATGAATTTTGATCACGTGACCACAGGGATGCTGCAATGGTCATAAGTGTAAAAAATTACTTTTTTCAGTGCCATTGTAACTGGTCACTAAACGAACTGTTGTAAGTTGAGGACTACCTGTATATTCTTTACATATTTGAAAAGCATTTATGAATATCTTTTAAACAGGCAACAGATTTTTGATTGAGTGTGCCTGTAGATAACTTCTCACTCTGCCAGTAGTTCACCAACTTACATTTGTGTAAATTGATTTTGAACATATGAACAAGTTGATTTGGAACTTTCTATTTTAATTGGACAAAATTAAAACAACAAAATTAAAACAAAAACAATGACTTAATGCATAATCCAAGATCTTAGTTATTTCCCCCTCTTTCCACTTTTTATACTTGTCCTTGAAAGACAAAAAGGACAAGTATAAAAAGTGGAAAGAGGGGGAAATAACTAAGGCAGAATATCAGCAAATAGCCCGAGCCTGTAAAGATGAAGTGAGGAAAGCTAAGGCTCACAATGAACAAAGGCTTGCGACAAAAGTAAAAAATAACAAAAAAAGCTTCTTCCAACATATTAAAAACAAGAAAAAAGTCAAGGAAACAATTGGTCCATTGCTGGGAGAAAGTGGCAAGAAGGTGACAAGCAACAGGGAGAAAGCAAAGCTACTTAACTCGTTTTTTGCATTTGTCTTTACACAAAGGGAAAAAACAGTCCAACCTATCAAAAACAGCACCACAAAAAACAGATTAGGAACAAAAATTAAAATAGGGAAGAAAATGGTAAGTGAACACCTGTCTACCCTGGATGAGTTCAAATCACCAGGACCGGATGGATTACACCCCAAGGTTCTGAAGGAACTGGCAGACGAGATCTCAGAACCACTGAACTATATCTTTCAAATATCCTGGAACACCGGGGAACTGCCAGAGGACTGGAAAAGAGCTGATGTAGTTCCCATCTTCAAAAAAGGAAAAAAAAAATAGATACAGGAAACTATCAGCCTGACCTCAATACCAAGGAAAATTATGGAAAAGATAATCAAGCAACGAATCAGCGAACACCTAGAAGCAAACAAAGTAATAACCAAA
>QLTV01003097.1:3749578-3768694 GCA_003457575.1 Thermophis baileyi
TCAGCAGATGCCACAAAAAAGAGGAAGTCAAACTATTCTCCAAAGCACCTGAGGATAGGACAACAAGCAATAGATGGAAACTAATCAAGGAGAGAAACAACTTAGAACTAAGGAGAAATTTCCTGACAGAACAATTAATCAGTGGAACAACTTACCTCCAGAAGTTGTGAATGCTCCAACACTGGAAGTTTTTAAGAAGATGTTGGATAACCATTTGTCTGAAATGGTGTAGGGTTTCCTGCCTAAGCAGGGGGTTGGACTAGAAGACCTCCAAGGTCCCTTCCAACTCTGTTATTCTATTCTATTCTATCTTTCTTGCCAGTGATATTAACGTTAAATAAATTTCTTATAATTTGAGTTTGAATTCCAATGACTACATTAACACATCCATGTTAATTTGAGAGCATAAATACTGAGGTGGTTTGATGTGGCTAACCTGAGATTTTGTTGTTTTTTATTTATAAAATTCTCTGAGTTCCTGATGGTCTCCCCTCCAAGCACTGACCAGATCTTGCTGCTTAACTTTCCAAAATCAGATGTTGTCAGCTAAGTGCTGCCACCTAGCAGGCCCACTGATCATTTTAGTGACAATCATAACACTATATCTGTTCCATAGATAAGGCCTACAGAATCCCTTGGGAAGAACCTGGCAACAATACCGTAGGCGCGCAACTGGAACATTCCTGGATGAGGGTGTGTGAGGAAACTGCTGGAGAGAACCAAAGAGGAAAGTTGGTGGGATGTGATCAAAACTAACAGGAAAGAAAGAGTAATCTGTTACCTCCCAGCTGCCTGACACAGGTAGTCCTCAATTTACAACAATACATTTAGTGACCGTTCAAAGTTACAACGGCATTGAAAAAAGTGACTTACGACCCTTTTTCACACAACTGTTGCAGAATCCCCATGGTGACGTGATCAAAATTTGGATGCTTAGCAACTGACTCATATTTATGACTGTTGCAGTGTTCCAGGATCATGTGATCACCTTTTGCAACCATCTGATGGATGTGTTCGTAAGATTTGGAGACTTGGATTTCTTGATCTTCATTTTCCTCCTTCAAATTGGCAAGAGGCCTGTTTCACAATCTGTGTGAGAATTAATATATGAATCAGCCACAAAAAAATCCCTTACAAGAAATAATGAAGCAGTGAAATACTCGGTTTTACTGGGTGGCGCAGTGGTTAGAGTGCAGTACTGGAGGCCACTTCTGCTATCGGCTGCCTGCAGTTCGGCAGTTCAAGTCTCACCAGGCTCAAGGTTGACTCAGCCTTCCATCCTTCCGAGGTGGGTAAAATGAGGACCCAGATTGTTGGGGGCAATAGGGTGACTCTGTAAAAACCGCTTAGGGAGGGCTGTAAAGCACTATAAAGCGGTATATAAGTCTAAGTGCTTATTGCTATTGCTATATCAATCAGCTGTTGCAGCAAGACACATTAATTTTTTTAACAGAATTTTTCAGTGTATCATATATGTAGCTACCAGGATTTTATTTCTTCATTATACAATCCCCTAAATTGCTTTTGGAACGCAGATGGATGTGTTCGTAAGATTTGGAGACTTGGATTTCTTGATCTTCATTTTCCTTCTTCAAATTGGCAAGAGGCCTGTTTCACAATCTGTGTGAGAATTAATATATGAATCAGCCACAAAAAAATCCCTTAGAAGAAATAATGAAGCAGTGAAATACTGGGATTCCATTCATTTTCATTTAATTGAAACTACTATTACTACTACTACATTTAATTGAAGGAGAGCTGGGAACTGGCAATAAGAAGGAGGCTGATTTCCCCCAGCCAAAAATTATTCCCGAGGAGCAGGACCCACTTTGATCAAGCCAGGTATTTCAGATGGGGGCTATCTAAATGTGCAGAACTATGAACCAAGTTAGTTTGAAACCACCTAAAATTGTGGGCTACAAAAGAGCTCTGGCATTGCAAGAGGGCTTAGCTGACTCAGCCTTCCATCCTTCCGAGGTGGGTAAAATGAGGACCCAGATTGTTGGGGGAAATATGCTGACTCTGTAAACCGCTTAGAGAGTGCTGTAAAGCACTATGAAGCGGTATATAAATCTAAGTGCTATTGCTATTGCTATTGCCTAGAGTTATGCATTGGTTAGAAGTGTGTGAAGTTTTTATGTGTGTGCTTGTGTGAGAAGAGATTGTGTATTCTGGTTTTGTTTGCATGTAACTCTTCATCTCTGCCAATGTCAAGGCATGATAAGTGTCTGAAGAGACCATCAGAAAACTAATGATGACCATCAAGATATGAAGCAGATTGCCCATTATGCAGAAAGGGTACCCAGCCATTTTCCCTGCAAGGGCTACATTTGATCCATGCATGCCATTACTCAGGGGCCACACTCCAGAAGATTGGCATAGTCCAGACAAAAACTTAACTTCACTGAACTAAATGTAAAATTTAAATTTAAAATTACCCTGAATCGATTCAATGAGGCTTTGGAGGGCTAGAAGTGGCCACGAAGAGGGCACAGGCTATGCTCAGTGGACAGCTAATGCATGCGAGCATCACCGGTGGCAAGCAAAAGGAAAAACCATAAGCCAAAGCCTCTGAAGGGTGTTAAGATTGTCTTCAGCTTCTCATCCAACTAATCTACATTCGTCTTTAGGCCGCGGTGCTCAGTCCCCCTTTCCCTTAAAGGAATTTAGGGGGTCCAAGAATTAACTCACATACACAGAAAGATGTCCAAGAGGTTTATGGATTAATAGGGCAGAGGACGACAAAGAGCGCAATCGCATCTCACCTACCGGAATTTTATCGACAACTAATAATAAAAAAATAAGAGAGAGCGAGCCCTGGAGCCCTTTGGAATGACGCAAAGCATTAACCCAGCGCAGGACGTGGGACGCCTCGCATTAAAGGTAGTTCCGGAGGACCCCTCCAATCCGGGCCTCTGCAGCTTCTCGGCGGCTGCGATTTCTCGGGTTGGAAGTGCGCCGTCGGGGCTGAGCGCGCGAGTGACGGCGGCGGTGACAACAGCTTTAATTCGCTCCATCTGCTGCTGACCCCTTCTCCCTCTCTCTTTCTCTCTCCGCCACCGCGGGATGAAAGGAGGCGCTGAGGACTCTGCAGGCCAAGCCCAAGCGGGGATGACGTCTGGCTAGCGGCAGCCAAAAGACTCCGGAGAGGAGGAACGAAACCACCGCAAAGCCTGGCCGGCCAAGTGCGGTGAGCTGTGGGAGTCCCCCGGAGAGAGGCGATCCCCGCGGGATGGAACTGCACGAGCAGAGGCGGCAGCTGAAGATCGCGGTCAGGGGCGATGCCGTGACCGGCTCAGCGTTCCGGCTCTTCCGTGCCTGTGCCTGGGACGGCTGCCTCTCGGTGCCTCCGCGCTGTCTGGATTCTCCACGTGGGTCATGAAGGACAGAGCAAAGCGACTGGCGACACACTCTTCGGAGCGAATGACTGGTCGTGGTCCCGTTTTGGGGTGGGGTGGGATGAGGCACTGGGGTGGGGTGAGTGACGAGCATGAGGTAGCCTCCCCTCCTCCCGAATGAGCTGATTTCGGCCTCTCGGGACTCCGGGAACTTAATCTGAAGCGGAGGGGAGCGGCCCGTCAAAAGCCGCCTTGCTTTTCTTTTTTTACAGCCCCCCCCCCCCCGCCCGCCTGCCAAGCTGTGATGCGTCCCTTTTGCGCAAGGGCGCATTATTCGCGGGCGCGCACCGCGCCGGGTCTTCCTGACTGGATGGCTCACTCTATGGCGACCCTCCTCGCAGCCTCTATAAGAAGCCGGCCCTGGCGCCCCTCCCGCCCGCCTGCCAAGCTGTGATGCGTCCCTTTTGCGCAAGGGCGCATTATTCGCGGGCGCGCACCGCGCCGGGTCTTCCTGACTGGATGGCTCACTCTATGGCGACCCTCCTCGCAGCCTCTATAAGAAGCCGGCCCTGGCGAGGGGATGGCAGACATGCTGCAAGGAGCCCACAGCTAGCAGGACGCACGGCGCTTCTCCCCCTCTAGAGTCTTAATTTCTCTTCTGGGAGTCATCAGCAGGCGGGATTGCCAGCAAGTGAGGCCCAAGGGGACTTTTTCTCCTGCAGCTTCTCTCTTTTTCTCTCCCTTTTCCCTCCCCCCCCCTAAAAACTTCAACTTGGGCTCACATCTTGACGAGCGACGGCCACTTCCCGGGCGCACGGTGCGCGCCTCGCCAGCTGAGCGCTTTGGAGACCGCATCGCCATCCCACCTCTCCACCCACCCATCTATCATTCCCCGCTTCCAACCCCCCCTCCTGCGGTTCCGCCGAGCAGGCAGGCGAAGCGATGAGCCCCGTGGCATTAATGCTAGGCTTGAAGACCTTGTGGGTTTTGGCTTTTTCCTCTCTTTCCAACACTCTAGCGGTGAATAACAGCGGCCGATGGTGGTAAGTGCGCTTTACGCGCGGCTGCGCCTTTGGCGAAACCGGATCGCCTTAGTTAAATGATGGGACGGGGAGGGAAATCGAACCTGCTGCTGCTTCGAGGCTCCAGAATTGGCAACTTTGCGCTGCCCGAAACTCGGCTTCTGAAGCAGTGACGAATGGCCAAGTGGAGAAGCGGAGCAGGACCAGGCGCTGGTTCTTGCCTAACGATCTGGATCCCCTTTCGGTTTCTGCGGGATATTGCTCAGTGGAAGCTTGGAAGACTTGAGCATCAGGCTGTCGTTTGCAAGAGACAAGGATAGGGTCCAAAGCCCCCGAATGGGTCTTTGGCTCTATCCACATGGGGTGGCCAAATTTGTAGTTGGAATTGGACTATACACGGTTTCTACCAAAGAATTACTAATAATTATTACTACTTCTACTTTTGCCTCTACAAGGCTACTTATTAATATAGAAATGTTTCCTCTATAACTAAAGTATGTTGCACTCTCGCTATAATTATTTATAATGATGTGCTATTTACTGTTGCACTATTTCCGTCACTGCTAATGTTATTTGTTTCATGTCTGTATTCTTTCTTTCCGTTTTCTTTGCATGCTTCTTCTGAGACACCAGAACAAATCAAGTAAAAATAGTTCTGCAGATATTTCCTCCAATCATAGTTCAGAGAAGAGTGATATAACTCTCATTTTCAGTTTTGATTCCTGACGGTCCTGCTGAAATCTCTCCATGAAACCCCGAGAAAGCAAAGGAATCCCATTTCAAATTTTAGCCCCTCTACTGCAATACATGCCTGATTTTTGGTCCAATGGAAGAATCAATAGAGGAAAAGCAATGATCATTTCAGTAAGCATCCTGGCCAAATGGAGGTTTCACATCCAAATTCAACGGCTATGTACCTTGTGGGTGTGATATCTTCCAATATAATTTTTACTGCCAGTCATCAGTGATTTGGATCTGGCCACTCACCCAGCTGCATAACTCACTCGGTCTCATGCCCGAGCACTAGCATTCTGCATGTGGGACTGAAGCAGCAACATGGGATCTGGGAAGGCTAGCTGTGAGATCCCACGAAGTGGTGTTGGAATCAGGGCAGGTGCATGGAATCTGAAATTGCCAGATCCACGGGCTCAGTACAAAACAAGAAAAAAAATGAGCTGAGTTATAGGTTGTTCAATGTAGAAATGAAAAGGGAATTGCAGTTAATGGAAGTGTTCCATTCTCCAAATGTGTTGAGGCATATATGGAGAGTTCCCACATTTAAGTTTTTTTAACCCTGTCTTTATGAATTAATAAATAACTCAAGACAGCAAACATACCTAATACTCCTTCCTTCTCCTATTTTCTCCACAATAACCCTGTGAGGTGAGTTGGGCAGAGAGAGAGAAAGTGGCTGACTCAAAGTTACCTAGCTGCCTTTCATGCCTAAGGCAGGACTAGAACTCACAGCCACCTGGTTTCTAGCCTGATGCCTTAACCACTGGATCAAACTATCAATGTTGCATGGTCCTTTCTGGAATGAAGTGAAGGTCATGTTGTAGGTTTGGATTGAAAGAAGAAAAGAATGCCTGTTTCTCAGATGCCGCTACTAATCAGTATGGTTTGAGATGCATAAGTATTAAATACCTGTTTATAAGGGTAGCATGGTGATACAGTAATGACTAAGTGCATTTGTGTCACATGTGTGAAGCAGATACATTTCTTGTTTCCTGTTTCAAAGAAGAGTATTCTAGATTCTCTATCAATAGTTTCAAGTAGACTATATGCATAAGCATGAAATACTCAATAGCCTCAAACTTTGCAGGATCCAGGATCAGCTCTGTATGAATAAAACTAATTTTTTCATTTGTGTTTGAGCTGGGCAAAACAGAAATACAATGCTTGTAAAACTTATAGTGTAATCTATATATTGCAGAGGTTCCCAAACTTTGTGGCACAGGAACTTCCCACAGTGGTTTTCTGCAGGCAAAGTGAGGAACAAAGTCTAAGAATGTATTTGCTTCCACTTGGCCAGAACAAACCTGATCAGGCTTTAAAGAAAATGATCACACACACGCACACACATACAAGCGCAAAGTTGGTTGTGATTCCCTGGAGGGAGAGTCCTGACCTGTAGTTTGGGAAACCCCACTCTAACTCTTTGGAGGCAATACAATTCCTCCATCCCATCTTTTGAGGAGGAATTCTACAATTTTCCAAACTGTTTTAGCTATTAAAATGTCTCAGATGACATATGTATGGTACCAAATTTCAGGGCTGCAGTGCTTTGGAAAATTAACCTAACCATTTTAGTACTCCAAGTGAAGTGAGTCAGTGAGTGAGTCAGTGAGGCCCAAAGGTCCTTGGTAGTACTGGTTAAAAAAAAAAAAAGGATTTCCATGCTTCTTAGTGCGAGAGGCTGTTTGTTCCAGCTCCCTGCCACCAAATTTGACAATGGACTGGAAGTTCTGAAGCCCAATGTTCTGCCTGAGATGTGGTGAGAGCCTCCTTGTCTTTGACAGACTGGCCTCTACTGCAAAATCATGCAAATGAAAGGGTTGTGTTGGAATAAGGAGTTACGAGAGATGCAAATTCAGCTGTTTGTCTACGGAGATTCTCAGTCATCCAGGTCCTGGTTGTCCCAAAGGTGCTTTTTCAAAAGGCAACTGGACTTTCTTGGTTTTTCCTTGAAGACGTTTCGCTTCAGTTCAGAACTGAAGAAGTTTCTTGGATGAGAAGCGAAATGTCTTCAAGGAAGAACAAGGAAATCCAGTTGCCTTTTGAAAAAGCACCTTTGGGTTCAGCGGTTCTGGTTGCTTAGAAATACCTGGACTGTATGCCTTGGAAAATGTTTGTTTTGACCCTCTTTCACATTTAGAGTTCGGTTTTCAGGGGAGTACTTGGACTATCGTATGCAATATTACAAACCCCTCTACAACGTTTTAAGGAGAAGATGCACAGACAGTTTATTGGGAAAATATTCTTCCATCACAAATACTCTTAAAACACGTGTGCTGCATTTTAATTCCATAGCTCAATAGGAAATACTTTCGTTATTTTAGTATGCCTGTACCATATATCTGTCGGTTATCTGGGTAATTTATTCTGTTTATCAAAGATAATCTATGAGTGGTATAGCCCTTCCTTATTTGAGCTCTCAGATAAAGTTCTTCTCCCTATCACGATTCTTCTAAAACATCAACCGGCGGAAACTAAAGTGAATGAATAATAGAGAGCAGTGATAATTTATAAAATCAAGTGTCCAGCATGTCAGATTACTAAAGAGTTTATTTTCACTCAGGCACTGAGCAAAGTGTTTTTGGCTATGGGAAAATAAGCATTTTGGTGTGTTTTTTTAAACTTTGCTTTTATCTTGCCTTTCAGGATCAAAGGTGGCTCCCACCAAAAGCCAGCTGACAATAATTATCAGCTGATTGCTATTGTTAATAATTATCAGATTATTGTTGCTTTTCATGTTGAAACATCTACATTTAAAAAAAAAAGCTTAGAACCATCTTACTGTAAAGCAAAGGAAGCCACAATTTGCAGCAGCCACAAATTAACAGTTTAACACCGGTCATTTTCTGAATAAGGCAGATAATGCAATCTTCCCCAAAGTCTTGCCCTCCAGATGAACTTTAATCCTTCCCCCATAATCTCCCTCACCTAAAAATTATGGGAGTTTGTTGGGTATGGATGGAGAATGCCAAGTTGAGAAAGTTGGCTTGTGGTACCCTACAGTTTCCCTTTCCTTCAATACTAACTCCAGTCTGCTACTTCCAAGTAATGCATTTTCTTTCCTGAAATTGCATAACATTGGGGTTCCTTGCTCTCCATCCTAGAGGTAATTAGGGGTATCAGTGCAAAGAGCAATTGGAGCTGCTGCCTGGAGCATCTAGGGCTTCTATAGAGATTCTCCACCTGTGCAGGACTGGAGTGCTGGAGGGCAGGATAAATAGCAGCTACTTGGATGAAGGAAATAAACAAATGTTGTTTGCAATCTCTTCCACTGGGTGGGGCCTGGCGTTTAGTTTGACCCTTTCAAATACTGTATACAGAATAGTTGTTTTCTTATTTTGCTGCCATTGTTTCTCCCTCTCCTCCTGAGATAGTTGTGGCCATTGTTTTTTGGGGGGGAGGGGGAGGTCTCAGAAAACCGATAACCTTTTAAGGGAATCTAGCTCCCTTATTGTGGGTGATATGTGGCTGCTCTTCTTCCCTCTCTCCATTGTGGTTTGTAAATTCTAATTTTTAAAAAAGTTTTTTGCTAATGCTTTTCTATATGTTTTATAATGATTTTTCTTATATTCTGCTATTATCAGATTGTTGTGCCTGGCACCTCCTCTACATTCTTTGGAGAATATGTTCAAATTTTTCAAATAAATATTTTAATATTTTAAATAGCATGGAATTGCAGTTGTGATGGGTAATGGTGGTTGAATTTCTTTTAAGCCTTATGGTCAAATTGGGCTTTACATTTCTGCTATACATGTCTGTTTTGTGTGTGCGCGCATGGTTTTGTGTGTGTAGACAAAAAAACCCTAACTGGCTATCATATTATTCTGAAATCCTATCTGGAATAAAAGTGTATGGATTTTATAAATAAATACATGTTCCAGATTTTCGATCCAATCTAATAACAATAATAGAAAAAATAGCTGTAGGATAATAACAGCTATATTTTGTATATTTATAACAACCGATTTATTTTTATTTAAAACATTTATGTAGCTCAGCTAGTTGGTTAACAAAATTAATGTAATTAGGTTTACATTTATTTCAGTGAACTGTTACTGTACTGTTACTGTATCTTATATTATCAGGCATTAATTGCATTTCTATAGCAAATGACTGGAGTTTATAACAGTGTTTAATGCTATGGAGTTAAAGAGAAAGAGGAAATTGACTGGGAATTCTGGGTGTTGCAGTTCTAACACATCTTGAGCATATATGAGCCGAGGTGGCGCAGTGGTTAGAGTGCAACACTGCAGGCTACTTCAGCTGACTGCTAGCTGCAGTTCGGCAGTTCAAATCTCACCGGCTCAAGGTTGACTCAGCCTTCCATCCTTCCGAGGTGGGTAAAATGAGGACCCAGATTGTTGGGGGCAATATGCTGACTCTGTGAACCGCTTAGAGAGGGCTGTAAAGCACTGTAAAGCGGTATATAAGTCTAAGTGCTATATCAAATTAGGGAAAGCTTGAGCAATAGGAATTTTGCACCTTACACTCTGCTCTCTTTATGGATCCTGCAAGGACCTCCTCTGCCAAATAGAAATCATGTACAGCAAATTCATTTTAGACAGCTCTGTTAAGTAAATTTGTATTCCTCCTAGATGACTTTAAGTTGGGGGCAGGAATTCTCAGACAAGAGAATTTCTTAACTCAAGAATGCCAGATGCACTAGATTTGGAATGTATATGGAATTCCTCTTTAGCTGTTTCCACATGTTTGGGGTGGCTCTGGCAAGAGATGGGAACACTCTGCTCCCCTCTTATTAATTACAGTAAGTAGATTGATTCCTCATCCACATGATCTCCTGCCAAAACCTGTCCAAAAATTGTTACGATTCCTTCGTTTGTCATGTAGAGTGTGATCGCCCCAGCTGCTATGATATAAGTGACTTGCAGACATTTTTTAATTATGTTTTTAATATCATAGCGGGGTACCTCACTCTTAAAACATAATATGGTCCAGAATAAAAGAAGGACTTCTTTGCAACTGGACCTAGATTCGGGCAGTTCCTGTCTAGAGAGGCTTTTCTGATTCACTCTTTAATTGTCTTCCCCCAATGAAAGGAAAAAGAGGCAACTCATGGTTATTAGTTGATTTATCTGGCACGTTTTGATGGCTCTTGTGACCCTTCTGGGAATGAAGCTATACTATGGGAAGATTTAATTTTTATTCTTTAAATTAATTGGTAAGGAATTGATGTTAAGAGCCATGGTGGCGCAGTGGTTAGAATGCAGTATTGCAGGCTAATTCTGCATTCCACTGCCAGCAGTTCGATCCTCACCGGCTCAAGGTTGGCTCATCCTTCCATCCTTCCGAGGTCAGTAAAATGAGGACCCAGATTGATGGGGGCAATATGCTGAGTCTGTAAACCTCTTAGAGAGGGCTGTAAAACGGTATATAAGTGCTATTGCTATTGTCATGTTGTCTATAAATTTTAGTTTTTCTCTTGCTATTTAATATGGTTTCCACTGATTTTCTTGTTTGCCAATTAGGACCATTCTTTTATATATCACCAGGCAGAGAGAGTTTAAATACATACCTGTGTGGATAGATAGATAGATAGATAGATAGATAGATAGATAGATAGATAGATAGATAGATAGATAGATAGATAGATCATGCATTGGCATGTTAGCAGCATTGAATGCAGTGATATTTAGGCCAAAGCAAAGGTTAAAAAAAGCCCATGATAGAGGCTGTTCAGAATCATCAAAGAATGCCAGCAAGTCTTAACCCCTCCCATTCCAAATGCCCTTGTAGTACTTGATATTCAACACTGCAAGATTTTGGGTGAAAATGTTTGCAATGTTGGCATTTTCCTGGTGCAGCTGGAAGTCTTCAGTCCATTCTGGAGGTCTGAGTCCTTAAGGAGCCAAAAACCACCCTGTCCTGATCACAATGTAATCCTCTTGAAACCTCTGCTTGCAGGGGAATCATCAACGTGGCTTCGTCTACCAACCTACTGACCGACTCCAAGAACGTGCAGCTGGTGCTAGACCCTTCCTTGCAGCTCCTGAGCCGCAAGCAACGCAAGCTTATCCGCCAAAACCCAGGCATCCTGCATAGCATCAGCAGCGGCCTGCAGAGCGCCATCAAGGAGTGCAAGTGGCAATTCCGTAACCGCCGCTGGAACTGTCCTACTACCCCAGGCCCCAATGTGTTCGGCAAGATTGTCAACAGAGGTAAGGGGATGATACGGAGAGGGGTTTGAATGGTGGTGGTGGTGAGGATGATGACAATGAGGATGGAAGTCTGTTCAGTTCTCTAGGTGAACTTCATGGATCTGAGAAGTTTCTTCTTGCTCCTATAATCTGGCTGACTTAGCAAGGGGAGGCATGAAACTAATTGTGTTGCATTGCGATGGGTAGTTGGCTCTCCATTTTTAAAATGGTTAAAAATGCTTCAAAAGTGAGTGCGTCAGTCAAGAAGAGCAGACTTCTGCACACAAATTTCTCGTCCCCATTTTCTGTTTGTCCTTCCTAATAGGAACCAGGACCAGTTCTCCAGTTTAACTAAGCGAAGCAGATGCTTCAAAGGGCAGAGCTGGACAAACAAAACCCACCCACCCACTCTCCTGACCTGCCACTTGGACCAGCCATTTCACTGGGTCTAAATCTGGATGGCTGGTCCCATTGCCACTTCCAACCCTTGTAAGAGCTGCTCAAAGCAGTGCATTATCTGGTGCCTCTTGCTGCCACGTCTGAGAAGCACTACGTATATCTCACGGCGTTTCTCTGCTGCTGCTGAAAACGGGAGCATGGAAAGAAGGAGCAAAGTCTCTTCCCTCCCCAAGCTTCAGGTCTTTGAGGGCTGTTTCCCCTCCAACTAGAACAGGGGTGTCAAACTCAAGGGTGCTTAGATCTGGCCCCCGGGGCCCCCTTGGAAACAATGGAAGACCGGCCCGTGGTGTCTCTGCCAGAAAAAACAGAGATCGGGAAGGCCACGCGCAGCCCTCCCAGGCTCTGTTTTTGGCCGCGATGACCTCCTGCAGCCATCTGCCAGCGAAAACGGAGCTCAGGGAGGCCGCGCGCACCCAGGCTCCATTTTCGCTGGCAGAGGGCTGCAGGAGGCTGTTGCTACCGAAAACGGAGCCTCAACGAGTGATGTTGAGCAGGCCACGCCCCCAGCCACGCCCCCTGCCCCCCAAGGTCAAACACAACCCTGATGCGGCCCTCAATCAAATCGAGTTTGACACCCCTGAACTAGAACCTTCTACAGGTAGTCGTCGACTTACGACTACAATTAGCCCAAAATTTCCATTGCTGAGACATTTGTTAAATAAATTTTGCCCCATTTTACGACCTTTCTTGCTGCCGTTGTTAAGTCAAACGTTGCCGTTGATAAGTTAGTAACCTGGTTGTTCAGTGAATCTGGCTTCCCCATTGACTTTGCTTGTCAGAAGGTTGCAAAAGGGGATCACATGACCTTGGGACACAGCAACGGTCATAAATATGAACCAGTTGCCAAGCAAGCATCTGAATTTTGATCACATGTTAATGGGGATGCTGCATAGGTCATAACTTTGAAAAACGGTCATAAGCCACACTTTTAGTGCAGTTGTAACTTTGAACAGTCACTAAACGAACTGTAGTAAGTCAAGGACTACCTGTACTTAATTTTCCTTCTCTTTAATTTTGCTCCTCTGCAAGATTTTAACTGGGGGATGTCCACCATAGCAGATGTGACCATCCACTATATAGCCTTCCATCTTCAGAATATAAGCCCTGTAGAATGGTCAAAGGACCCATGACTTATGAGCAGAGGTGGGTTCCTCCTGGTTCGGACCGGTTTGCCCAAACGGGTAGCGACCCGCTGGTGATGTCACAGTGATGTCACGGATCCGGTTCGGTCGGTGCTGGTCTGTGGGCGCCGCCATCTTTTTTTTTTGAAATTTTTTTCATGTTTTTTTTGAAATTTTTTGGGGGGGGAATTTTTTTCCGGGTTTTTCTTCTTCTGCGCATGCGCAGAAGCCGAGTTTCCAGCACTGCGCATGCATCGCCATCTTGTTTTCGGCTTTTTTTTTTGGAATTTTTTTTTTATTTTTTGGCACTGCGCATGTGCGCGCGCGCGCCCACAAGGCGCGCCCCCGTGGCGTGGGAGGAAGCGAATCGGCAGCGAGGTAAGTTAGAACCCACCCCTGCTTATGAGGTCTATTTGGGGAATAGCCACGAGCCCTGGGGAAACTGAGCAAGGGAACACAGTCAGGTAGTAAAAGATCAGGCGACTGTTCTTCGTTCTGCTTTATTTTTTTCAGAAACACAATGTCTCAGAATTTTTCATGGAGCCCATGCTGGCCCCTTCTTTTAAAGCAAACTGCATGGCAATTACTGGGATGTGGCTGAAGTACATTTCAGCATTATTAAGAACAATATCAGACTTGCTGTTTTGGATTAGAAGCGTCATGTCTTTGCAGTCTAGCACACCTGGCCTGGTTAAATCTGATGGATTTCAGTGGGATTTCAACCGCTTAAGCGGACACGGGCTGGTTGAAGATTAAAAGATGATTTGGGGCATGCGTGGGTATACACTCTACAGCACATTAAGTCAAATACGTATTTTCTGGGAATGCATACAGTAGCTACCACCAGAAGATGCAACTTCTTTAAGGAAGAAGTTCAGATGCAACATGAGCATCCATGCACAGCAGGGGTGGGTTCTGGATCTTTTTGCTGCTGGTTCGCTCAGGGTCGTGCCGGGTGCGCGTGCGCCCGTGCCCGCAGCAATAAAAAATAGCTTCTGCGCATGCGCAGAAGCAAAAATTAGCTTCTGCGCATGTGCAGAAGCAAAATCCAAGATGGCGGCGCCCACGGAGACACCGACAGAACCGGCTCCGTGACGTCGGCGCCGATTTACTAACGGTTCTAAAGAACCGGATAGAACCGGTAGGAACCCACCTCTGATGCACACTCTGAATCACCTTTCTTTCCCTTCTTTCAAATTTGGATCATTGCACAGCCGTGATGATGATATTAACGATGACATCCCACTCTGGGGTTAGCAACTGAGCTCTGCTAACAGCGTAGATCAGCAGACTAACAGAATAATGGAACAACAGCAGAATAAAGGAGAAAGAACTGGAGAAAATCAGAAAATATAAAGACCTGCATATTGGGTGCAAATCTCTCCCCCCCACACACCAAAAAAAAAAAGCCAGTTTGATCTAGTGGTTAAGGCAGCAGGCTAGAAAGCTGGAGATGGTGAGTTCAGGTCCCGCCTTAGCCATGAAAACCAGCTGGGGCGACCTTCAGCCAGTTACTCTCTTCAGGTTTGTTATTGTGGGGAAAATAGGAAAATGAAGGTATGTTGGATATGTTCTCCATTTTGAATTATTTGTAAAAATAATAAAGACAGGATATAAATAAATAAAATAAAATAAATAAAACATCTGGAGCACCACATGAACACCACTGGCATTGACAAAATCACCATCAGTCAATTAAAAAAGGCAGCTTTACTTGGCATGGTTTACATCCTGCAACAATATCTTTAACACCATCAAATAATATCTGCCTATTCCAGGTTCTTGGGAAGGAGTCAATAGGTGGTTATAAATGCCAAATCCTGTCTAAACATCTGGTTGACTGTGTGACCAACCATAATTATTATAACAACAACAACAACAGCCTATTAATTAATTGACAGGTTCTAGTTGCCCCTCAGCCATGGAAGCTGACTGAATAACTTTAGATCAGTCATTCTCTCTCAGCCCAGGTGACCTTACCAGGTTGTTGTAATGGGGGGAAATGAGAGGAGGAAGCACGACATATTCCCTCTTGAGCTCCTGAACAAGAAAATGGGACATAAATCTAAGAAATAAATAAGTGAGTAGAACTGCAGGGGTGGGGAACTATGGCCCGTTTATGACTTCTGGACTTTAACTCCCAGAATTCCTGAGTGAACCATGGTGGCTCAGGAATTCTGGGAGTTGAAGTCCACAAGTCATAAAGGGGCCATAGTTCCCCATCTCTGCCTTACTGGAAGCTGCCACTGATGGAATGGGAATGGAAATGATTTTCAATCCCTTCCTGTTTCCTGGAAGCCTTCCATCTCCCTTCCAATATATCCCATAAGATTGGGGGAATCCCTTGGAGCAGAATGGGAGGGGGGAATAGCCGGAAGAACGGCTGAGAATCCCCTTCATTCCTGTTCTGCTGTTAGAATCTTGGACCAATCAAGAAGTATGCCTTTCGTTAACTTGACTGTGTGCTAAAGAGTATACCTGAGCATTGTGATAAAGTGAGTTTTGATGGCTGAAAGGTACGTCTTCATGAGTACCATTTAAGGCTGGTTATAGGTTTATAAACTAAGGAAATACTTTACTTGGGTTAGAAGGCTGAAGAAGTTGCCATTTAGACCAGCCAGATTAAAGACAACAGCTGGGAGGGGCACAGAGAACCTCTAAGACTGGACACTCCAGTGTGGTACCTCTGGGTCTTGGTGCCCTTATCCTCCCTACTCCTTTTAATTTGTTTTTAAAAGTTTAATTTACAAACGTGTTTGTGAACATAGTGATTTGCCTTTAGTACAGGTAGTCCTCGACTTACGACCATAATTGAGCCCAAAATTTATGCCACTGTTGGCGAACCTTTTTGGCACCGAGTGCTGAAATGGGAGCGCGCGTGGGGGAGTGCCAGAAACCGGAAGAGCAGTTCCCCTGCGCACATGCACGCGCCGGGAAGCTGAGCTTCCGGTTTCCGGTGTTCACATGTGCGCCGGTCATCTGGTCTTCCGGTTTCTGGTGTGCATATGTATACAAAGACCAGCTGGCCAGCGTGCATGCGCGTGCTGGAAACCGGAAGCTCAGCTTCCCGGCGCGTGCATGCATGCCAGGGAGCTGCTCTTCCAGTTTCCGGTGCTCCCGCGTGCACGAAGACCAGTGCTCTGGAACCCGGAAGAGCAACGGGCGACGGCTGGCGTGTCCAGAGAGATGGCTCTGCGTGCCACTTCCGGCACGCGTGCCATAGGTTCGCCATCACTGATTTATGCTGATAAGTGAGACATTTGTTAAGTGATAATTTTATGACTTTTCTTGCTACAGTTGTTAAGTGAATCATTGCAGTTGTTAAGTTAATAACCAGGTTGTTAAGTGAATCTGGCTTCCCCATTGACTTCGCTTGTCAGAAGGTTGCAAAAGGTGTTCACAAGATCTGGGGACACTGTAAGTTATAAATATAAATAAGGGGTGTCAAACTCGCGGCCCACGGGCCGGATGCCTGACATGCTGGCCACGCCCACCCTTGGTTTAGCGAAGGGGGAAAAAGTTGGGATACGTCACGTGATGACAATGTGACGCCGTGAGTTTGATACCCCTGATATAAATCAATTATCAAGCATCCAAATTTTGGTCACGTGACCATGAGGATGCTGCAATGGTCATAAGTGTGAAAAATGGTCATAAGTCACTTTTTTTTCAGTGACATTGTAACTTCAAATGGTCACTAAATGAACTGGTGTAAGTCGAGGACTGCCTCGTATTCTAGCGTGCTTAGTGAGGCAAGTAGGCTATTTGGCATTTGATGCTCAGATCTCACCTCTGCCATGTAATCAGTCTCTTGGCCGAGTAGCCTGACTCTGAATCTTTTCTTTTTGTGTGTTGAAATAGAAAACTGTGAATTAAAATAAATGATTCCATGTTCTGGAATCAAGGCATGACCGGCAAATATTTGTTTTCTGATTGGCCATGTCCATTGCATGGGACTCTTTCTTTAGGAGAGTCCCGTTTCCCAATTCTAAATATATCATATCAGATAAAATTGAGGATCTCTATCTTCAGTTGATTGATGAAGGCATGATTGATCCTTCAGTAGCTGTGCCTTTTCATGTTCTGAGCAATAAATAGATGATGCACTTCCCTTCATCCAAAACGGGACTTGTAGTCGCTGACTCAGAATTTCCTTACGTACCTGTACAAAAAATGGGAAGCCCAGAATATAAAAACCTATGATAAAGTGTGCAATTTCTTTTTGGCTAGAGGCCAACATTATGACGCCTGGCAACTGCCTAGAATAATCCCTGCCATTTTCTTGGCAAGGCTTTTTGGAAGTGGTTTGCCATTATCTTCTTCCTAGGGCTCCCAGGATCACCCAAGTTTGTGCCTCAGGCAGGACTAGAACTCACGGCCTCCCAGTTTCTAGCTTGGGGCCTTGATCACCACATCAGATTGGCTCTCTATGAAGAGTTAGGACCTTGCTATGTACACCTATTTCTCAGAACTCACTGCTGTGCCTCAGGATTAATTATACATTATACACATATGCAATTTTTATGCATGTAACAACATGTTCCCACTAACTTTTGCTACCAAATGTTTGTCCATTGGTTTAGTTTTGATTAAAAGATTTTAGCTGATTCACCTCTCTTTGAGTTCCCTTCCAACGGCTTCCTGGCTGCTTGAGTTTGAACTTGAATTTCTACAGCCTTAGTTCGACATGTCAGTGCTTACCCGATATTGGTTCTCTTCAGGGGTGGGTTCCAACTTACCTCGCTGCCGCTTCGCTCCCTCCACCGCCTGGGCGCGCCTCATGGGTGCGCGCGCATGCGCAGTAACAAAAAATCCAAAAAAACAAAAAACAAAAACAAAGCCGAAAAAAAGATGGCGACCGCATGCACAGTGCCGGAACTCGGCTTCTGCACATGCTCAGAAGGGGGGGGGAATTAAAAAAAAATTAAAAAAAAATAGAAAAATTTTTTAAAAAAAGATGGCGGCGCCCCCGGACCAGCACCGACCGATCCGGTTCGATGACGTCATTGTGACGTCACCAGGGGGCCGCTACCGGGTCGGCCGAACCGGTCTGAACCGGGAGGAACCCACCCCTGGTTCTCTTCCTTAACCCTGTCCAACAACAAAACAGTGACGTGTATTGACATGCCCAGAGAAGTTGCATAAAAAGAGTACAGAAGTTTGTTTCTAAGATCTAAATTCTAAACCCAGCCCAGCATCCATTCCAAATATCCACAGCTGGGATTTGTCCATCAGATTTCATAGATTATGTCAGATTTTATAGTAAGCAATTGTTATTCCCTTTTTTCCCTTCCCCATCCCACTCCATGGAAAGCTGCAGCATTTCTTTCCCACAAACTAAAAGTCTATTGCTTGAATGTTCCTTTTCTGGCCCTCCAGTTCTCTCTCCCTTTTGAGCAAAATAAGAAAAGGTGGATTATTAATCAGAAATCCAGCAAAGACCCACAATCCAGAAAATAATCCACAACTATTCCTTTTTTATGGGATGCAGCATGTAGTCCATTGATTTTTAGATTGCTCAAGTAAAAAAAAAAATGCTCTTAGGCAGCATGGGGGAGAACATTCTTTAAAGCATTTTTAATTTTTAAAAAAAGTTTTTTTTCCAGGAGGAAAGGTGCTATATAAATAAAATAAATCAATGCCAGAATGTTTGCAAACAGCATGCATGCTGCTGTGCTCTCCTGGAAGAGGGCTTATTTTTCATTCAAGAGGCAATGCCTCTTCTAAGATAGTGAAGGTATCATTTTCAAACATGCTTTCAAAGTTATTAATCCTTCCATTCATATGCAAAAGTAGCTGAGTGTAATCCTACATTCAGAGTAATCCTTCTGTTTTTACTTTTGAGGCTGTTGGATGAGGACAGAAAGAACCGCCACTTCCTAAACCCTGCTGGGCTCAATCTGACAAAGGAAGAAATATCTATCTATATCTATATATCTCTATATCTCTATATCTCTATATCTCTATATCTCTATCTCTATCTATATCTCTATCTCTATCTCTATCTCTATCTCTATCTATATCTATATCTATATCTATATCTATATCATCTATATCTATATCTAGTTTAGTTTAGTTTAGTTTATTTATATTTCTATGCCGCCCAACTCCCGGAGGACTCTGGGCGGCTTACAACAATAAAAACATTATAAAAATATAAAAACTATTAACAAGAAACATATTAAAAACATTCAACAACAACTAAAAACCCATACACACCATTTCGTGGCCGGAACTCACCAAATTACAGAGGCGAGATCAATGGCCCCAAGCCTGCCGGAACAGC
>QLTV01003097.1:3770430-3783695 GCA_003457575.1 Thermophis baileyi
GAGGCCACCAAAAGAACAAGTTTGACTGCACTTCTGGGCTTTGTTGTTTTTTTTTTCTATTTCCCAGTCTCATATTTGCAGATGTCAGTGAGACAACAACAACAACAACAACAACAACAACAACAACAACAACAACAACTTAAAGTTTCTTCTCATATGAAGTGCCTCCTACCCAGCTCCCATATTTGTTCAAAGCAATGTACAGCTGCTTGAAATGGCCTGATGAGTAACATCACCTTACTATTCTTATTTGCTGCTACCACTTTTATTGCTATGGTTGCTACCACCATTCCTTGAAACTAATAATACCACTTTTTTTTTTTATGAGGAAGAAAGCTTTAAGGAATGCTGCTGCTGTTGCTCCTGCACTGTGTCAGGAATGTGTTGTTGGTCTTCAAGCACATGAGGCAACCCTTATTATGGATTCACTGGGAACTACCGGTAGTCCTCAACTTACGGCCACAACTGAGCCCAAAATTTTTGTTGCCAAGTGAGACATTTGTTAAGTGAGTTTTGCCCCATTTTACGACCTTTCTTGCCACTGTTGTTAAGTGAATCACTGCAGTTGTTAAGTTATTAACAAGGGTGTTATGTGAATCTGGCTTCCCTATTGACTTTGCTTGTCAGAAGGTCGCAAAATGACCCTGCAACCATCATTAAATATGAGTCAGTCTCCAAGTGTTTGAATTTTGATCACATGACCAGGGGGAGGTCGCAACAATTGTAAGTGTGAAAAACGGTCATTAGTCACTTTTTTTCATTGTAACTTCAAAAGGTCACTAAATGAGCTGTTGTAAGTCAAGGACTACCTATACTAAGCTGGGTTCGGTGCTGTTCACTGATACATTGTATGGTCTCTCTTCTGCCTCCAGGTTGCCGAGAGACTGCCTTCATTTTTGCTATTACCAGTGCTGGGGTCACCCACTCGGTGGCCCGTTCTTGTTCGGAAGGCTCCATCGAATCTTGCACTTGTGACTACCGACGGCGGGGCCCAGGAGGTCCCGACTGGCACTGGGGTGGCTGCAGTGACAATGTGGACTTTGGACGGGTCTTTGGGCGAGAGTTTGTGGACTCCAACGAGAAGGGGAGAGACCTGCGCTTCTTGATGAATTTACACAACAACGAGGCAGGACGTCTGGTAGGGAGAATGGGGACCGCTACGGGGTATGGGGCTTTACGTAGAATTGCATGCCTTGAGAATGCCTTTCGTATCATTGCTGTGTCGGGCACAGGGATATCAGCAGACACTAATTAACACCACATCTGACTTCTCCAACAAGCGTCATGAATGTTTTCAACATATGTTCAGACCGTGATTCACTCTGTTCATACCAGCTCATTGTTTTCTGAAGAGCTAATCAGCTATGATTTCAGTTATGTTGATCTATTCCTAGGAAAACTAGCCATCAAATTCCTCCAAAGTAATTAATGTTTTACTAAGGTTAGCATGCCAAAAAGGTCCCACTCAGATCATTATGCACTTATGCAGATGTGTGATTGAGTTAATGTGATTATAGCTCTATATATTGTTCACCTGAATGAAATTGGATTTGGTGTCCAAGACGTTATCATACAGCATAGAGTTGTATGGTAGAATCTAAACAATGTTTTCCCGGAACTTGTTGTTTTACGAGAATGCTGGGAATATGTGCAGGCACATTACAACAAGCTCTCAGTTGCCTTTTTTTGTTGTTAGTTGCAAAGTCGTGTCCGACCCATCGCGACCCCATGGACAACATTTCTCCAGGCCTTCCTGTCCTCTACCATGCTCTGGAGTCCATTTAAGCTAACTCCTACTGCTTCAGTGACTCCATCCAGCCACCTCGTTCTCTGTCGTCCCCTTCTTCTTTTGCCCTCAATCTTTCCCAGCATTAGGCTCTTCTCCAGTGAGTCCTTCCTTCTCATTAGGTGGCCAAAGTATTTGCATTTCATCTTCAGGATCTGGCCTTCTAAAGAGCAGTCAGGGTTGATCTCCTCTAGGACTGACTGGTTTGATTGCCTTGCCAGTCCAAGGGACTCGCAGGAGTCTTCTCTAGCACCATAGTTCATAGGCCTCAATTCTTTGGCGCTCAGCCTTTCTTATGGTCCAACTTTCACAGCCATACATTGCAATTGGGAAAACCATAGCCTTGACTATACGCACTTTTTTTTGGCAGGGTGATGTCTCTGCTTTTTAGTATGCTGTCTAGATTTGCCATAGCTTTCCTCCCCAGGAGCAAGCGTCTTTTATTTCTCAGTTGCCTTACTGTTGCCCTACAAATAGGACAGAAGGAAGCAACAGACTGCCAGTTCCTGTATGAGAATTCATGTTAGGGTTTACCTTCCAATCCTTGCAATGATTTACACACTTTATTGAACAAGCATGAGCTAGTGCAAGAATCCATCTCTCCATCCGGGGAAGAATCTGTTTCAGGAAAACTCAGCTCAAACTGTTGTCATACCTAAATGTGACTAACAGAACTGCTTTGCTACATCAGGCTATTTCCTACAGCGACTTTCCAGGTGAATCCAAAAGGAGCATTCAAGCTTTTCATGAACATAAAGACACATTATCCTTGGTGATATCCTTGGTTCCATTTCACTGAAATCGATTGACATATCCCCTTCTATGATTTTATCCAAGTCCACTTTAAAGGTTTCCTTTCCAGAGTCATTGGCCAAATCCGATGATAGTAAATTCCATAATTTAATCATGCTCCACATGAATTTACTTTGTCTGTCTTGAACATACTGCCACTCTATTTCACCATTGTTGTACTGCAACAGAAACAGAGAAAAAATAGGTTGATCTATCATTTTATATATTTCCATCATATGCTTTCCGACCTGATCTTCCTGCAGTTGCTTTTTTCTAAATAAAAAGCCTCAAATGTTTTAGATGTTCCACGTAAAATAATTGATCATTTTGATAGTCAGATAATACACATTTTATAATTCTTTGGTATCCTTTTTTGGATGTGACATAACCAGAATCTAGTTTTATGGCCCTTCCTAACAACCCATAGCCATGGATTTTTCTTTTTTGATTAATTCTGCACACAGAATTACTTTAGAGTAGTTAGGAAGAAACATTTTGAACCTTGCTTAAACACAGCATCTTTGGTATACATTAAAATCTCTGACTTTTTCAGGCTTCTGTAACCTGTAAAAAGAATGACGACGACGATGATGTAAAGAATCCATTAATTAAAGATAATGCAAATTGTAAAGCAGCTGTGGAAGCCAGAGGGAAATGGCCTGAAAGAATAGCAGAGAGGTGCACAAGCATTTTCCCTGCCTCATTTCAAAGTGTACACCATCCCAATGAACAGAAAGTTTCTTTGCTTCTTTTCCATACTTAATTAGCCACGTTATTTTTCAAGTAAAATAGCAGGTGGGAAATCCCAAACTGGAGTGTATTTCCAATCCACCTATTTGGGGGAGTAGCCATGAGTGTCTTGCTTGAAAATGCAGTTCAGCTTCTGGTTGCCTCTGAAGCTGCAAAGTATTTGCTGCAAATAATGGTACTGAGGTTGGATCAAATGGGGGGGGGTGATAATCTGATCTCTGGGATTATTTTCATCTTTAAAAAGAATGTACAGTATGTCCAAACTAGGTCTAGGAATCTTGTGTCTTAACTAGATGTGTTTGGAATACAGCCCCCATCCTCTCCAGACCAGTGATTAGGGATGTGGAGAATTGTAGTTCAAGAACGTCTGGAAAGTGGCGTATGCCCCACCCTTATTTTTAAGATGTCTGAAATTTACTGGCTTCTGTGTTCTTTTGCTATAGAGAACAATCCACTCCTGCACAGTCCTTCTTGTCTTTTCTACAGAGGTTGGTTAGAAGCCTCTCATTTCCCCATTGTCGCTATGCTATAAGTCTCATTTACCTTTAGCTCTCCTTGCCAGGGGGCTGGGAATTACAACTGAGAAAAACCCGGAAGACTGCAGGCTTCCCATCCCACCCAGTAATGATTTGATCCAAAGACAATCAAATCTCACCGATTCTCATATTCCACTAGGTTTCTAATAAATTTATTATATCTATAGGATTACAACATCTGCATGATTATTGAATTTCTGTGTTCTGGCACCTTGGCTTCCATTATTAGAATATGAGCACCTACTGAGGACATACAGATGATCCTACTATTTCTGTTTAAAGGTCTACAATCAAATTGTAGTCCATCTCTTTTAGGAGAATTTCCAACATAGCAAGATCTCAAAGAAGCTGTGGTCTCAAACTGGTTGCTCCAGAGCTGATGTCATTCCCCCCCCCCCCAGAAGATGCTATAAAAATTGCCCTAGTCAGGCACAAAGAATGGGGACCACCAGTTAAGTTTCGGCATAGAAGATTTATTCAAGCTTATACAGGCAGTCCTCGACTTACAACAGTTCCTTTAGTAACCATTTGAAGTTGCAACGGCACTGGAAAAAAGGACTTATGACCGTTTTTCACACTTAACAACTGTTGCAGCATTCTCTTGGTCACATGATCAAAATTCGGATGCTTGGCAACTGACTCGTATTTATGTTGGTTGCAGTGTCCTGGGGTCATGTTTGCAATCTTTTGACAAGCAAAGTCAATGGGAATTCACTTAACAACCATGTTACTAACTTAAATAGCTGCAGTGATTCACTTAACAACTATGGTAAGAGAAGTCGTAAAATGGGGCAATACTCACTTAACAAATGTTTCACTTAGCAACAGAAATTTTGGGCTCAGTTGTGATCATAAGTCGAGGACTACCTGTACAGAAGAATCTGGGTCAGTGGTGGGATTCAAAATTTTTTACTACCGGTTCTGAGGGCGTGGCTTAGTGGGCGTAGTATGGCTTGGTGGGCGTGGCTTGATGGGCGTGGCAGGGGAAGGATACTGTAAAATCTCCATTCCTACCCCACTCCAGGGGAAAGTTGCTGCAAAATCCCCATTTCCTCCCAATCAGCTGGGACTCGGGAGGCAGAGAATAGATGGGGGTGGGGCCAGTCAGAGGTGGCATTTACCGGTTCTCCGAACTACTCAAAATTTCCACTACCAGTTCTCCGAACTACTCAAAGTTTCCGCTACCAGTTCTCCAGAACTGGTCAGAACCTGCTGAAACCCACCTCTGAATCTGGTGAACTAAAGTTCGACACTACGTTGGCACCAGATAAGGGTCAATGGAATTCAGGAAGGGTTGGACTTGGAGTCCTTGTGGGAACACAGAGACTCTGAGCTGATGATGCGTTTAACTCTACTCCCCCAACGCAGCTTGCTCTTCTCCTACACCCCTTGTAGCCTTATGTGAGATATGCAAACTATAGTTTGCAAGTAATATAAAAAAAACCCAGACTACCTCTTTACTACTAATTAAGATGACATAATGCAGTGGGGTATTTATGCCTTGGCAGAAGGCAGGAACTGAATAGCACCCCACTGGAGTGGCCTCAAGTCCAGCCTTTTAGCAGAGTTGTTTAAGGAAAACATCCCAATTGATTGGTTGCGATCTGCCTATCTGCTGCCCTTAGAAATGCCCAGATTTGCTGCTTGACTTCATGGTGAAGGCCTTTACCTTGATGAGCAGATTGAAACAAGCGATTCTGGGCATGAGAATATACCTGCTTATGTATGTGGCTTGGCTGCACAAAATGTATTTTCTCTCTCTGCTTATTGCACGGATGTGAACTTGGACTGGGAAGCATATGCTTGTTTGCTTTTACAGGGTGTAGTTTGTGAGGATAGTGGTAGCAACCTGAGAGGGGTGGGGCTGCGGTAATGGGATGTCCCCTCCAAAAATGGGGCAGGCCTCCCTTAATCAGGCCAGCCCTTATGCAGGCTAGCCAAGCCCAGAACCACAAGCTAGGCTGACGTGTGGGCTCCTAAACATCTGGAAGGAAATGGTTCCAGTTCTTCTAATTGCAATAAAAACCCCTTTGGAAAGAAAAACTGCGGGCTTGGAGAAACACATCCACATTTTTCTAACTGGAGGGGATCTGTGGTGTGTGGATGGGAGGGGGGGGGGAGTTGGTCCCATTTGCAAGGAAAGGAGAAAGAAATGGACCTTGGAAAAGAGATTTTCTAACAGAACAACAAAAGGAGAGATGGTGCCCAGGGAAAAGCAGACATGTCCTGGCACCCAGCCAATCTTGATCACTCCAAGAAGCAGAAAATATAGGACATAGCTTCTCAATTCCCACCATTACTACAGTACCGTATTGTTATTGTCACTGTCATCATCACATTTTGACTTCCCTTCCAGTTCCCAGAGTTTCTAGACAGCATAACTAAGACTAGGAATTCTGGGAATTGTAGTCCTCACAGCTTTGCATTGAAAAAGCCTTCTTTAGCTAGCTTGTTCAAATCCTGGAGAACTTCTCTGGCTGTCCAGATATTGAGGAACTACAGTTCCCGGTAACGTAGCCCACATGGACATAAATGAAGTTTCTGGGAGTTGCAGTTCAGCCATTTCTGGAAGATCTTAATCCTCTAGGCCTGACACCAGTCACCTTCACAGCTTTTATAATAGATCGGTTCTCTTTACTCAGTGGAAAAGCTTGGGCTAGGAAGATTGGCTTGCCTGAAGCTACCTAGTGAGTTTTGTGACAAGGGCAGTGTTGGGGTCTGAGGCCCCTTGTTTTCATCATAGCCATGACAGGTTTCTCAGGCATTGGGCCTTGGGGGCAGGACAGCCCGGAGTGCTGAAAAAGTGTACTGTTCTTGTGCGAAATTTTATATCCAACTATATTTTATTCTTTATACTGTTTCCATCTTCCCTGAAAATATTAATAGAACCCACAATGGTCTGAGAATCAGTGTCTCCATTAGATAATTGACAGCGAAGCTGAAACTAAGTTAATCAACTAAAATTAGCAAACTTCTTCAAATTCCCAAATAAGTTACCAAGACCTAATCCACATATCAAAGGATAAGGCCTGCAAACCCAAACAGAAGGAATTAAATTAGGTCTCCCAGAGGAACTGCATGTTCACAAGAATCAACATAACTACACACACACACACACGGCTCTCAAGTGTCACCCTAGAATCAGCACATAGATACCCCGGACAAGCCCCCCACCTATAAAAATCTGCTGCTGTACCCCATTTCTCTGCAGCCTGCCCCTAAAAGGCAAACTGTTCTGCTTTTAGGAATAAATGTTCCTTCTTTCCTCACAGCCGTCTGGATCTCATTGTTATTTATTCTTGCGCAGTCCCGGCTCAAGTTGGAACCCCAAATTATTCCTCTGACACTCTTAATAGGCTTCTTGGTCTTCTTTTTTTTTCCCCTCCCCCCAGACCGTTTTCACAGAAATGCGCCAGGAATGCAAGTGCCACGGGATGTCAGGCTCTTGCACCGTGAAGACCTGCTGGATGCGTCTGCCCACTTTTCGGACAGTGGGGGACTTCCTCAAGGATCGCTTTGATGGCGCTTCCCGGGTCATCTACGGCAACAAAGGCAGCAACCGAGCTTCCCGCATGGAGCTGCACCATCTGGAGCCAGAGAACCCAGCTCACAAGCCTCCTTCCCCTCACGACCTGGTCTATTTTGAGAAGTCTCCCAACTTCTGCACTTACAGTGGTAAGACAGGCACAGCAGGCACAGTCGGACGCTTCTGCAACAGCACCTCCCCAGCTCTGGACGGCTGTGAGTTGCTGTGCTGTGGGAGGGGCTACCGCACCCGGACACAGCGTGTCACTGAGAGATGCAACTGCACCTTCCACTGGTGCTGTCACGTCAGCTGCTTGAACTGCACCAACATGCAAGTGCTGCACGAGTGCTTGTGAGCAACGGAGAGGAAAGCAAAGGACATGCTTGGCCGAGTCAACGAGAAATACCCAGCTCGGAGAAGAAGAGAAGACCTCATGAAAAGGCCCAGGCTGCAAGGCACTCGCCTCACATATATGCACACACACACACACACACACACACACACACACACACACACACACACACACGCTCATCTCCCTATTTCCCCACAGAAGCACAGTACCTTTTCTTGGCACAGAAAGCAGACATCTTTATGGTTACAAATGTCTCACCTCTCTGTCTTGGGAGAATCAACCCAGGTTGATTATGGCTGCAGACATCCATGAGAATCAACACGGTTATGCATATGTTTGCCAGGGCCAAGTGTGCAAGGAGCTCCTTTTGTGGTTTCGCATGCTAATTGAGATTGTCGTGTAGAGCTTAATTTAAACTAGATCTGAAAACTCCAACCCTAGGGATTGCAGTTCCCAGGTTATTAGGTGTATTTTGATTGGTTGAGATCTTTAATTCCTTTCTTTGTTTCTGGACCTCCTGGATGACTAGAATGGAAGGGTGGGGGGGGGGGAACACCTCGGACTTCAGGCAGAATGGCTTTCCCTCATCCGAGACACATGCTCAGGTCACAAGAAGTGTCTTCCCTATGTGTTTGACACCTTTCATTTTACAGACCTCACACAAGCTTCTCTGAACTGACTTTCAGGTGTGTAAGCCCTGTATATGATAATTTGGAGATAGAGGGACCCCTTCCCTCCCCCCAACTACTTTTAATGTAGCTCCAAGAGAAATGCAACTCAAAGCATATCATTAGAGCATTTGTGGTCTCTGAATAAATGAGGAAGCACAATTGAGCTGAAGGTTCTCCAGTGACTGATCCCATAATAATGAATGTCTGCTGATGTAGGCATGTCCATCTTTCATTTGTCTAATGGGACGTTTATAGCAAATTATCTTGGCTAATTATTTTCCATGGTATTAGTACAGATAATCCTCGACGTACAACAGTTCATTTAATGACTGTTCAAAGTTGCCACAGCGCTGAAAAAATTGACAGGGTCATTTTTCACACTTATGACCGTTGCAGCATTCCCATGGTCACGTGTTCAAAATTCGGACGCTTGGCAACTGACTCATATTTCTGATCGGGGTCGTGATATCCCGGGATCGTGTGAATCCCCTTTTGTGACCTTCTTACAAACAAAGTCAATGGGGAAGCCCGATTCTCTTAACAACTGTGTTACTAACAACTGCACTGATGCAGTTAACGACTATGGCAAGAAAGGTCTTAAAACGGGGCAAAATTCACTTGACAAATGTTTCACTTAGCAAGAAAAAATTTGGGCTCAATTGGGGTCGTAAGTCGAGGACTACCTGTACTAGAGACCCTTTGGCTCATTTCCCAACGTAGGTGCGTTCCAGGGATGAAATCCAGCAGGTTCTGACAGGTTCTGGAGAACCGGTAACGGAAATTTTGAGTAGTTCGGAGAACCGGCAAATACCACCTCTGGCTGGCCCCAGAGTGGGGTGGGAATGGAGATTTTGCAGTATCCGTCCCCTGCCACGCCTACCAAGCCACACCCACAAGCCACACCATGCTCATCAAGCCACGCCCACAAGCCACACCATGCCCACCAAGCCACGCCCACAGAACCAGTAGGGAAAAATTTTGAATTTCACCCCTGGTGCCATCTAAATGTGTGGACCACTGTCAGCAAAAGCATTGCAGTTAATTCTGCTTATTTGGTCCACATGTCAGAAGACTAGCCCAGCTGGGGAAGATTGTCCTTGATAGAATCTGGCCTTGGGTGCTGCATATGTTACCTAGCAAAGTGGCAGTACTAGGGAGGTTTGATCTCTCGAAGACAAGCACTGCTCAAGGTCCAAGGGAGACGGGCAGCTCCCCTTTAATTACATGTTGCTCCCTGTGCTTACAACTATTCTCAAACACAATTTTTGTGCTGCTGTGTGGAGGTGGGGAACATGCATGCAAGGATGTGTATGCCTTCTGACTTTTGAACTTTTTTTGTTAAGAAAATATGCTTCTAGAAAATACTGATGTTTTTTTTGACAGTTCTAAACATTTTCCCCCCCCCTCCTTTCATTTTGCTCTCTCCTCCATTCGCTCAGAGAAACCCCCTGGAAATAATATGCACTGAAGAAGTGACTGGGATTGCTAATAATTTTGCAGGTGTGTTGTAAATAAAATATTTATTATTGCTTGTTTCATATTTCTTTAGGCCTGAAGCAAGGTTCTTGCTCCTAGACTTGTGGTTTCTGAATCTTTTTGCGACATTTTAGAGAAGAATAAAGTATATATTTTTATCAATTTAACTGAGTTTAATGTATTTGCTGTACTATACAAAATCCAAATGCCTGATCCTGGATTGCCTTGCATTGCCTTGCATTACCTTGTATCTAACTGTGCATTGATTGTGCACAGATGTGATTGGCACCCTTGTTGAGGTTGGTGCAATTATGAACACTTGGTGCCTAATTTGACCTCTCAACACAGATCATGGAGTTCTGTCTGGCAGCTTTTGCTCTAAGCCCAATTATTTGCAGCTGAATGAGAACATATATTTGGAGGACTCAGCCAGTTATCAGTTAAAGTCTCCAGGTATTAGATAATTAACCACATCCCTTGCTGATCTGTTCCAATATTATTGCATTTTTAAAAAGCTGCATTTCAATTCCAGCTTGAGTTTATGTACAAGACTCCAAAGGCTCATTAGGATTGTGTCTACTATGTTAAGAAGCCCATCTCTTCAAAGAATAGCGACAGGGTCAGAACATGTAAACAAAGCCATGTTACCATGGCTCATTCATCACTTACAGTACAGCAAGAAGATTTTATCGAATAAGTAAACATGTAGCTCAAGCAAAGGTAAATCCAGATTTGCCTGGTTGAAGAGACATATGTAGTTACGTGATCTGGGATTGTACTTGGCTTGTTATTAATACAGATTAAAAAATTGTTCCAGGAATGCCAATACATACAGTATTTTGATTTTTTTTTTTTTAAAGAAGACGGGGAAGGACTCCATTGAGAAATAAATCTTGAGCTAACTGACACCTGCCATTTTAGGCCTCTAGTACATATTCCAAAGGGGGGGGGAACCAACTAACACAGTTACACCTTTATGCACCTTAGCAGGTGAAAGATCCATGCAGGGACCTGTCCATTCATCGATGGTGCTGAAAACAAGAAGCTTTGGGCCTAACGTTTGTATGTTGAGCAGCTGAGGCAGGTTATTGGCAGTTATCTGAGGATCTCTGCAGTATCCGTATCTTTTGTTTTTCACTTTCAACTGCAAAGGGGAACATGACTTGGCCCCAGAGGAGATGGCTGACATAGGAAATAAAACATTGGAGGACAGAAGCCTGGACTCTAGCCTCGGCCCTAGAGGCTGCCTAGAAAGAACAAGATATTCTTTGTAGTGCTTCACAAGAAAGGCAACTTGATAGAGTTGAAGATGGATGGCAAAGGAGAGGAGCAGAGGCCAAAATTAAAGCCCATCTTTGAGACTGGATGAAAAGTAATGCTAGGTCTATTCTACAGCTTTCAATCTTCAGTGATGCCAAAAATTGTTACCCTGTTTCCCCCAAAACAAGACATCCCCTGATAATAAGCCCAATCGGGCTTTTGAGTGCATGGCAATGAGGCCAAGCGCTTATTTCAGGGTTCAAAAAATATATAAGACGGGGTCTTATTTTCGGGGAAACACGGGTATATACGGTATAACAGCAGGTCACATGCTTTCAAATGGGATATAAGGCATTCTCCTCTTTAAACAATTGTGAAAGATCATTATGATAGACCTGCCCTAGAGTGCAGAAGGCATCTGCTAAACTCAGGGCTATTGAGTAATTAAATTTGGCTAGCGAGGGTAAATGTAGAGAAGAGTCTGAGCCATATGCTTTCTCCTGAGTATAAGAGCACGAGAGATCAAGTGCCTCTTGTTCCAGGTCACCAAATAGGTTATGGAGGCCAAAAAACCCAGGGAAGTCTTGCCTTTGAAGAATCATTTATTTTTTTTAGTTTAGTATTTGAATCTTAGGAAAGTTATTTGACCTGTAAGGTCTCTATCCATGTCACCGCTTGATCCAGGACTCCATTTGAAGCTTTTCATGGTTGTGCCGCCATTCAGCAGTCTTCACTCACTGGTACCTGTTGTGCGTGGTTCAGTCTGATGGTCAACAGCAGCTATCTTGGAGGGCGGCAGCAGCTCAAGAATTTTTGAGATACATAGAATATAGAGCATGGTCCATATTTGCTGGATTACTCTCAGCAGCAAACCTATCAAATCTAGGGATAATGCTCAGGCCATTTCATGCCTGAGGGAAGCCAAAAAGAGTGGTTGCAGGGTTGATTCCTCCTTCAACCAAGACTGGTGTGGATAACCTTGGGCCAGTTGTACTTTCACAACCCAACCAACCTCACAGGGTTGCTGCTGCGAGGACACAAAGGAGGAGGGAACACTTTGTATCACCAGCTTGAGCTTCCTTAGAAGGCTCAGCCCCAACAGGAAGTTTGAAGAAGAAAAAAATGTTTTCCTGGGAGAACCTCCATAAGAGTTAGCTACAGCTATTACACATTTCTTATTTGATAGCCAAAATATTTCCTTGTTGCCTGAAGGCTAGTACATAGCCATGCATTCCTGACAGTTGAACCGAAAAGCTTTATTGGAAGGCTGTTGTTTTGCCTTTCCCCCATAGAAATAGAATGTGTTAGAATTAGTTTGCACTTCATGGCAATTGCACTGCACTGATCAATGATGCTGGATGAAATGATAAAAGAATAGACAGGTTAGTCCAAAAGTCCAGTGGAATCATTTTTCTGCTTTCAACATTGGTCCATCCAAATGCCTCAGGAAATAAAAAAAAATAGTACTGATGTTGCTACCTAGTTTGGGTAATGAAACGTCTGCAAGAAATCAACCAAGCTCAGAGAGCACGAAGGATCCCTCATTTCAACCCCGAGTTACAAATATTCTCCCTTATTGGTAAAAACCAAAAAGAAAAAGAAAAACACTGTCGAGCAAGATATAAACCAGTGGTGGGTTGCTGCCGGTTCGGACCAGTTCTTTAGAACCGGTAGCTCTGACTCCAAGCCGAGAGAGAACCGGTTCTCTGTATCCGTGGCCCCTGGGTTATACTGACCTTTATCTCTGCTTCCGAAGCCCAGCTGATCAGGGACGGCAGATTGAATTGCCGCTCCGCAGCTGTTTTCCGTGCTCCTTGCCTAGTTTGCAATGCGGAAGTTCTATTTCCTCTGAACTGTGCATGCGCACGCAGCGAAACGCACACTCAGCGAACCGGTTGTAAAGCCGGTAGCAACCCATCACTGATATAAACATGGTAGTTAGAGATGTGCACATGACCAAACCTGTCCTCAACAGTGACAAGATTCCCTATATTATTCTGTTTCAGCAAATGTTTGTGATTTTTTTAAAAAACAGAGTGGTTAAAAAACCCTCACCTTTCTGTTAATAGTAAGGCTGCCTAATATAATATAATCTGATATAATATATATAATATAT
>QLTV01003097.1:3787192-3805332 GCA_003457575.1 Thermophis baileyi
TATAGATTAGTTAAAATAGATAGATAGATAGATAGATAGATAGATAGATAGATAGATAGATAGATAGATAGATAGATAGATAGATAGATAGATAGATAGATAGATGTAGGTAAGTAGTATGTAGCTATGACACTGCCGTGTCATAGTAGTAGTATGACACTGTAGTAGTAGTATGACACTGCCGTGATGACGTAGAGGCTGTGGCTAAGGGATCCTTTGTATAACTTCAGGTGGCGTACCATCAGTGGTGGGTTGCTACCAGTTTGGACCGGTTCGTGCGAACCGGTGGCAGAAATTTGGCCACAGTCGCCGAACCGGTAGTGAAGGCCAGTTTGCCACGCCCCCGAACCAGTTCCCCGGTCGCCGCTGCTTGAAAGCAGCTGGCAAATAACCCTCTGCGCATGCGCAAAGGCTTCTGCGCATTTGCAGAGGGTTAGTACCCGGATGTGACGCACGTGCGAAGCGCGCACTTCCGACATGACACACGCACTTCCGAACCAGTAGGGAAGGTAAGAGAAACCCACCCCTGCGTACCATATACCTGTTTTGGATATTCCTGAAGGAGAAGACCTCTGAAGAATATTCAGAACTGCAATTGGTACAAAACACAGCACCCAAGTAACATCTGTATTGCAGGAGTTGCATTGTCTACCAATAGGCTTCTACGTACAATTGAAAAAGATGGGATGTTCGCTATCATGCCAACTTATTTTTTGTGTTCTTGGTGGAACACAGAGTAATGTATTGGACTGCAGCCACCCTCATTTTCTGAGAATTTCTGATAAACTCAACCACATGCAGGAAGTGTCAGGTTTCCATTTTTTTTTGTAATTAAAATATTCTAAATAAATAAATGGAAAGGGAGTCTGGTAGATTGGGCAAATAAGTAACCTGAGGCTGGGTTGGGTTGAATGCTTTAGAACAGGGCTGTCAAACTCCCGGCCCATGGGCCAGATGCGTTACGCACTGGCCACACCCACGCCCGGTTTAGCAAAGGGGAAAAAAAATCACAATATGTCACGTGACACTGCCGTGATGACGTAAGTTTGACAGTCCTACTTTTGAATAGTCTAAGTACTTCACATGTATTACTTCAATAATCCTCATAACAGGCTAGTAAAATAGAAAAATGCTATTATAAAATAGATAAGCATCATCATTATCTTTATATTGCAAATGTGGATTTAAGATAGAAAATCTAGTTTAGTGAATTCAGAGCAGAGTGATGTAAACCAAGGATTTTGTTCTATGATGTACAGTGTTTCTCAATGACTACCCTGTTTCCCCCAAAATAAGACATCCCCTTATAATAAGCCCAATCGGGCTTTTGAGTGCATGGCAATAAGGCCAAGCGCTTATTTCAGGGTTCAAAAAAATATAAGACAGGATCTTATTTTCGGGGAAACACGGTATGTGCTTTCCTAAGCAAAGAAGAAAGAGAGGAGAGATACAGCCTAGATTCTGAAAAGAGTACTTGGGAAAAAGTTTAAACCTTTCCCTCACAACTGCAATCCCAATCCACTTGCTTTTCTCCTCCACAAAAAAACCAACTTTTAAACTAAATTAAGAGTACAAGAGATCATAATTCTTCAACAATTGGTTGGCCCCCTCAAGTAGGTTCAACTAGAGTTGCTATGCTATTGTCTGATCAAAACTTCAAACACAGGAAACTGTGACTCAAACATGTTTCCAGACAGGTGGGGGAAGAAAATCACACCTCTGAAGCTCACAATTAGTATGTTGCTTTGTTGGAGTTTTCTGAACTTGGTTTTTGGGCTGTAGACTTTTCATGACCCTACACCGATGTCTAGATAAAGCCAACATCTAGATAAACTCAAACTACCGGTATTTTTTTATCAACTTCCTAATCAAAACCCAATTACAATTCAACAATTACAACATCTTCCCAGTAAACCATCCTATCACTATCTCACACATAGATAAACAGAGCAAGCACCTTGGCTGCTAAATAAACTACCAAAAGCAAGACATCAACCACTTGCAAGAGGACACCCACCCATCGGAATCCCACCAATCCTATCCAATCAACTGCAAAGCAATCGAGACAAAAGGATGTATAACCCTTCCCAGCCAATAAATTTTACTTCTTCAAAACTCCTGCACTGTTGATGTTACCTACTAGAGCCATGATGGCGAACCTATGGCACACGTGCCAGCACGCAGAGCCATCTCTCCGGGCATGCCAGCCGTCGCCCGTTGCTCTTCCGGGTTCTGGTGTGCACATGTGCGCTGGCCAGCTGGTCTTTGCGCACGCGGGAGTGCCGGAAACCAGAAGAGCAGCTCCCTGGCACGCATGTGCGTGCCGGGAAGCTGAGCTTCCGGTTTCCGGTGCATGCATGTGCGCCGGCCAGCTGTTCTTCACGCACACATGTGTGCCAGAAACTGGCGCACATGCACATGCTGGAAACTGGAATCTCAGCTTCCTGGTGCGCACATGCATGCCAGGGAACTGCTCTTCCGGTTTCCGGCACTCTCCCGCGCGCGCGCTCTCCCATTTCGGCACTCGGTGCCGAAAAGTTTCGCCAACACTGTACTAGAGTTTTGAAACTTCTTTAATTAAACCAGACTTGGAGAACTGCAACAATGAAACAAAAGCACATTTCAAATTTTACTGACCTTGATCTAGCACCAATAGTCCGATATCCCACATATAAATTGAGGAGAAAATTTCAAAGTGGAAGACACCAAATAATGCTCATGAAGGCATATTTATATCTACTAATTAACTCTGACTCTTGCTGTAGTTTCTATTATATTTTCCAGTTGGATTTATTCCACTGTGGATCGGGTTCCTTAAATTTTATATCATGGTGCAGTAGAAACACTTTCTTCATCACAACTGCATTTGAGTAGAAACCAACAAAAGAGAAAAAGAAAAAAACCCACTTAATCTGAAAACCAAATTCTTTGTTCTCTTACGTTGACAATTCTAAGGACGTGATGGCTAACCTGTTGTATCAAGTGTTTTCTATGTTGTTTTCTTCAAACACACTATGCAAAGTCCTAGCTCTCTAGAGAAGGCTCTAATGCTGGGAAGATGGAAGGAAAGAGAAGAAGACAACCAGCAGCAAGATGGATGGATTCAGTTACAGTAATGATGGGTACAATGCAGAGGTGGTATTCAGCTGGTTGAGCCGGTAGCGCCGACTGTGGGTGCCCACCCGCCCGGACGTAATGCTGTCCTATTTAGCCATGTTTTCAAGGCCGGGCGCATGTGTGGAAGGCGCGCGTGAAAGTAAAGCGCATGCGTGGGAGGCCGGGCGCATGCACGTAGGTGGCGCATGTGAGCATAGCTAGTGCGTGTATGCGCACGCTCACATTTGCGAACCGGTAGGGAAGGTAAGTGAATACCACCTCTGGTACAATGTTAGAAGATGTGAAAGACCAGGTTAGGGAGAGACCATTATGGTGAAAATCTATCTATGTGGTCAGTAGGAGTAGACAACAACTTGATGGCTCATAAGCAATCTGGTGTTTCTGGACTGATTGTTCTGGTTTTTATTCTCACAAAAGGGAGCTGTGCTTCCAATCTGTTCAAAGTCGATAGAACATGTATGTTCTTTTGATGCTATTCAGAACTATTTTTTTCTTTTATTACAAGCTTCTATCTCACAGCTTCTTCTTGCCTCAAATGGCTTCAAATTCATCATTAGGGTATTTAATTATGCCTTTTCCCCTAATTATTTGATTCTCCTAGAAAGCATAATTACTGTTTTACTTTCTCTTCTTTCTACATAAATAAATAAAAGAGCTATCATTAAAGAAGAGGAAACCCTTGGTTCATACAGAGAAAGAATTAATAATAAAGAATCAATGCCCCACCTATGCTGATGAAGCAAATGAAAACAGTATTCACAGAAAGAAAGCTTCTAACTAAAAGTATAGAATTGGGGAATTGGCATAGTTAGATAATATTTCCCTTGATATAGTCCCTCCCATTTATAACTGACTAGTAGCTGGATACCCGTGCTTCGCTACGAAACTGAACTCCTTAGCATGGAGTAGAATGTCTAAACTCCCAGCCCGCAGGCCAGATGAGTCACGCGCTGGCCACGCGCACTGGCAGTTGGAACAGAGTTCTTTTCAGGTGGGGAAGGGGAGTAGAATGTCTAACTCCTTAGCATCAGAGCGTGTTAATAATAATATAAGAAATAACTAATGATCTGATGGTCATTTCAAAAAATCCTTTCTTAGCAAGCACCTAGAAGCCAAGAGGAACATACGTGCCAAGTTTCAAGTTTGTAGGCTTTATGGTTCTGGAGATTTCATGATGATGCGTGAGTGGTATTTCGCTTTTATATATATAGATTACTAAATCAATACCTCAATAGTTCTAAATACCTCTTCTATGGAAGACACCTCAAGATCAGCAATAGATGGAAAGGAAAGGAAAATTGCTCAACAGGCAGGCTAATAACAGAAGAGACAAGTATTAGGCAGGGGTCTGTAGTATGGGGATAAGAGTATTACAGACAAGAATATTCTTATTTTCAACAAGTTGCAAGTTGAGGACTACCTGTATTTGAAGCTGGTTTATTCCATTGATACTATGAGCTTTTGGAATTATTGCATGACATATATTTATTTTATTACTGTACAAGAAGCAATGGACGGAAGCTAATCAAGGAGAGAACCAACTTAGAACTAAGGATAAATTTCCTGACAATTAGAACAATCAGCAGAATGACTTGACTCCAGAAGTTATGGGTGCTCCAACACTGGAGGTTTTTAAGAAGAGATTGGACAACCATTTGTCTGAAATGGTGTAGAGTTTGGACTAAAAGACCTCCAAAGTCCCTTCAAACTCTATTATTCTGTTATTCTTTAAATAGGGAATATACAAAAGTATGCAACATTTGAATAAGAACATTTCAGACTTGAATTTATGTTGTTTTTCCCATTTCCCATAACATTCCAATTTAATGGCTTAGGTTGGCCTTCAGACATTAACTGATAGAACCTCAGACATTTTTTCGGCTGATTTCTACACCTGGACGCATAAAAGAAACAGGTCATCTCGGGCAGTGGTGGGATTCAAATAATTTAACAACCGGTTCTCTGCTGGGTAGGTGTGGCTGGGTGGGCATGTGACTGGATGGGCATGGCCAACTCAATGTCATTCACCACACCTGGCCCCACCTCCTGGCCGCTCGCTTCAAAGGTCTCAACAAGATACAATCTCTATTTATTTACTACTACTGAATATCACTTAACGGTGGCAAGGAAAATCACAAAACTCACTTAAATCTTGCTTAGCAATGGAAATTTTGGCTCAGTTGTGGCCATAAATCGAGGACTACCCCTAACGAGAATGTAGGATAAGGAGCATACTTTGCTCACCCCTTTGGGGTGACTTTCAAGAAACATTTCAAGATGAAAGATTTTGGGCGCAGGTGGTGGTGGTGTCGCCAAAGCTGGTGTCGGTTGGTGGGGCAGCTGTGCTCGGCCAAGGGCCGCAAGAGGGAGGTGGGGAATCTGAACAAGGGCAGCGCTCCCGGCGAAAAGGCCCTTCGGTTGTTTCTCAAGGAGAAGGCCCTTCTCGAGGAGACGGGTGCTACCCGGCTGCCTTGGGAGCGAGGGGGAATAAAGAGGCCACCCGGCAGGCCAAATGTTCACTCACTCGCTTGCTTCGCTCTCCTGCAAGCTGCTTTTTCTCTTCCAGGCTCCCCTTGTCCCAGAAGAACTCCCCTCTGTGCTAGCAGCCGCTCCCTTCTCCCTCTCCCTCCTCACTGCCAGGCGATCCCATGTGAAGAAGGGCTCCGCGGCCGCACTTTTTAAAAAGGAATTGGAAACCTCCAATGCAGCGGCCAAGATCCAATCCTGAGCCAAAAAACCAGCTCTTCCCTCCCCACCCAGCGCATCTGCTTTGTCTTGCTAAATTGCACCCCTTGCCCTGAAGTGAACTTTTCTTTGAAGCCTGGATGGCCGAGCACTGCTCCATCTCTCCAGTTGTCCTTTGTATTCCCTGCTGCCGCCTGCCAGCCACCTTTTGCTGATCCAAGCTAAGAAACTTGAGTTTACTTCATGAACTCTGCTGCCTTTCTGTCCTTCCCCCCTCCCCCCATTAAATTTCTCACCCTCCCCCAAGCTCTAGGCCCGATTTAGCAAGACGAAGCAGACGCGCCTGGTGGGGAGGGGAGAGCTGGGTTTTTTGGCTCGAGATTGGCTGCAGCATTGGAGGTTTCATTAAAAGACCTTTTTAAAAAGTGCAGCCGTGGAGCCCTTCCCAGGAAGCAAAGCCTGGCTTTGACGAACTGATCTGTCCCGAAGGCGAGCTCCAGAGTTTCCATGCACCTCTGCCAGCCCGAGTGCCCTGCCCTTCAGATCCCAATGGGGCCAGTGCCCGGCGGCAGCGGCGGTGCTCCGGGCGGGTGGGCAGGCAGATGTGCATGCGTGCACTGCAGCGGAGCAGTGGTCTTGGCCCCAGCGCGGCGGTCTCCCAGAAGCGGTGCATCTCCCCGTTGCAGCCTGAATGCGGAACCTGAGGCAGAGGAGAGGGTGAGCAGGTGGGCAGCATGCGGGCAGAGGCCCCACAGAAGGCAAGAGGCAGGAACTGGCGCATCCCCCTGAGCCGAGGCGGAAGGCGAGTGGGCGGCATGTGGGCAGAAGGATGGTGAGAGCCAGGCCCAAAAGGCGGCTGAGCCTCGCCATGTCCATCCCTTTGGCCGAGCACCTTACCTTCATGAGCAGCCGCGGTGAGCAGAGTGGGCGAGGCGCAGAGATCAGCTGGGCCACATGGCTGGCGTGGTAGGCCACGGCGAAGGGAGGCAAGCAGGTGAGGCGCGGAGATCAGCTGGGCCGCGGGGACCACGTGGTCTGGGCAAGCGAGTGAGCGAAGGAGCTGGGCCATGGGCATGACTCTAGGCACCGGCCAAGGCAGGCGAGGTGAGATAAGGAGTGACTGGGAGGGGCAGAGAGGGGCGGGGCCAGCTAGTGGTGCGATTTGCTGGTTCTCTGAACTGTGCAAAATCTTAACAACCGGTTCACCTGAACCGGTCCGAACCGGCTGAAGCCCACCTCTGATCTCAGGGTTTTATTTTTCTAGTTAGTGGGTCAGTCTATTTGCCATCTAGTTTCAATCTTCTAGATATGCTTGTGGTGACTGAGGTGACCCTTTCCAGGTCAGACTCTCTAGTATTTTTATCACTGTCCAGAGCCCCTCTCTGAGGGAGATGGGAGGTTAAGAGTGTGAAATATAAATAAAACAAAGAAATTTTTATGGATAAGGCATATGGTCAAATTTTGAAGATTTTATATTGAAGAGAAACTAGGTGACTGGAACCCATATAATAGCAGCGGTGGTAGACTATAGTATGCAGAAAATGCAAAACAATTCTGCCTTCCTTGTGAGTCAGAGGTTGAAAAACTCAGAATGGCAAACAGACTTATCTAGTATTTGAGTATCAAACCCTTGTTTTATGCTTCCAGAAATATCACCATGGAAAAAGTGAATCTCCCTGGCCCCTCCATGCCAAGGGGCAAACGAGTCACCCAGGTGGCAAAATAGAACTGGAGCAGCCGAAGAAAAATAGAATCTAGAAATAGAGAAGCATCACTAAGTCTTGAAAATAAGCAGCGTATCACCTTTGTCTGCCAGGAGCTATCACGAAATCCCGGACAGGAAAATAAATAACTTTTTTTTTTCCTGTGGTGGAGAGTTAAGAATATAGATAATGACTTTCTCCTAAGTCACTCTGCAACGCAGCTTTTCCAGTGGGGTGGCTGACATATCTTAGATCTTTTGCAAATGGGTCGTTCCTCCTTCTTTTCAGTTGTCCTGCTGCGAGACTCAGACACATTGGGTACAAATTATAAATAAGCCAAGAGGGCTTTTAAAAATAGTCCTACTCATCCCCCACCTCCCTTTGCCTCATTCTACAAGGCATGCTTGGCCCCGTCTGGAATGGAAAGACCATCACATCTGGGAAGCTGAGCAACATCTGGATTCTTTAGCCACAAATGGCACTTTTCTGGTTGAGGAGGAGATTGGTTAAGGAGGAGGGAAAGATGATTCCGGAAGGAGGGGGGAAAAGTTCCAATTTTCAGTCTGTTAAATTATGTTCATGAATTTAACTCTTCACTGCCATTTCAGCTAAATAAGAACTGGAAGCCAGAAATCAGATTTGAGGTTCTTCACAACAAGTAGTATTCCAGGGTATATTCTGTAAAATCCACATGGTTCATTATTATTCAGAGTATAATACTGGGAAATAGTTTGCTTGAATCTAGACATCAGTGTGATCTGCTCTAAACAGAGAAATCTGGACTTACTAATAAGCTTATCCAAATCTAGTGTCCGTCAGTTGATTTCACAGATCAACCTCTCTTGCCTATGGGCATTACAAACTAAAGGATATTCTCCTTCATGGTCTTTCTAAAGCACCCACCATATGTCATTGGCTAGACTTCAAGACAAAGGAGGGGGCAGTCTATGGACTATGGGCCACATATGCTCCCCAGTCTTCAAAGCCTACCAAGGTCTGATGCCAAAACTCATAGGGAAAAGACCTATTTTTGGCAAGACATTTTCTTTGTTTTTGTTCCAAATAATAATGCAAATAGGAATGTTAATCCACTACTAGCTTAATGCACCTGTTTGATATTGAACCTCCGCAAAATGTCTGCATTCTGAAAATTTCAGTGATGTAATGGTATTACCAGCCACCTCCACACTCTCCAAAGCCTTTAAAGTAAAGTACAGTGTCTGGTCACAAAGAAGTTGCCATCCATTGTAATAAGGAGCCACAAAATGATGCTGCTGCTGCTGCTGCTGCTGCTGCTGCTGATGATGATGATGATGATGATGATGATGATGATGATGATATACCAAAAATCTTGGATGGCACTTAGAAAATCTGCACTCTGACAGAGTTTCTATCTGTCAGTTACAAAAGGCCACACAGCTTGGATCCCCACATATACTATGCTGATATCCTAGACTCTTTGGAAGAACTCAATGTGCAGGAAGGCCAATACCAGCTAAGGAACTGCTAGCTGTAACTTCACATTTTGTACCTAATAGTAACTTTACTTGGAACAGCTTATATCCTGCATATACCTTCAGACAACAACATCAGCCTATCCCTGGTCCTTGGGAAGGACTCGATAGTTAGACAAAAATGCCAAATCCAGTCTAAACATCTGGCTGTGTGATCAGCCATAATAATAATAACTTATTACACTTGTATGCTGCCCAACTCTCAAGAATCTTGTGTGGCTCACAACAAATCAAACAAATTACATTTTTTTTTAAAAAAACATAACAATAAAACATGGCAGGGGGGATAAAGTTAGGGGTCTCCCTCTCCCTCACTGAAGGCTAGGTTGCTAGGAAATTATTTCTTCTCAGGAGTATACATGTTTGATGATTTGTGCTTCACATTTTCTGATCTTCATTACATGAGCTAGGTTATGCCCTCTTTTAAGGTTGGAGGCAATATTAGCCCATGAGACAATAAATATTTTTATCCAATAACTAATAACATACTTAATTTAACTATGGATAAAAATATTCAACTCCCCAAAGGTAGCTGATTAAATTAGCACCAATGGCTTTTGAAAGCTGGTGGCCAGTAGCCATGTTTTCTTAGTAAGTGTGATAAAATAAGCATATAAAATGATGGCAAATTAGCAATTCATATCATTCAAAATTGTAATTCAAATTATTTCATTTAGTTCCACCAAAAGCATTTCTAAGCCTGGGGAAACATAAAATCTTAGTTTCTCTTGCAGGAATGGCATGAAAACGCACAATCAATTCTTTATCATTCAGTTGGCATTTCAATTGAAAATATTCCATCAAACCAAAGGGGTCTACCCACTCAGGCTCTTTTTGTAACAGGTTTAGTTGTTAAGTATATCTTCAGAATATTAGAGAATGTATTGAAGGCTGACAGCCAGTCAGTAGTAGATGACTGGATTGTTCTAGCCCACTTGGTAGCATTCTCTGTTTTAAGGCAGTCTGATATTGCCTTAGTATCAACTTTGGCCCAAATTAACCTTTTATTTTGGGTCACCTCTACCTTTTTGGTGAGCCATCTGTCAGCCATATTATATGGTCTTAAATTTGAGCGGCCTCGCAATGTCACGCTTACAGGCTATTGTCGCTAAAGTGTACTGTGACCTCCGAAAAGAGGTCGACTTTATCTCTAGACACACAAAAGAGATCCAGTACACTGCTTGAATGGGCCGAGTGGTATGTGTAAGGATACGTGTAATTCTTATCCTTACCTCTCAGAATTTGGAGATTACCCTTAAAAATTAAGGAGACTAGGAGCAGGCCAGCAGCGTTACTTTTGCAGTCTCTTGAGAGCCACTGAGGATGATTATCAAAAAACTCCCCTGAGACTCCCTTCTTCTGGGCGAACTCATACAAAGAGGGACCCAACCTAGCGTTAAAATCTCCTTGTAATACCACTATGGACTGAGGGTACAATACAGATATATCGTCTAGGATAACTTCCAAACCCATCCAGTATTCGCAGTTATGATACCGGGATGTGTTTGGAGGGATATACACATTTACCAGTACTAACTCGAACTCTTTATATCCAAATTTAACAGCTAGGAAATACGAATACTTGTCTTTGTTGTATAATTTCTCCCCCTGCCATTGCAACTCTTGCTTTATAAGAAGGCATAGCCCACCAGAGGGTCTCCCTTTGTTTTTTGGGCTGGGGAGGCCCATCCCTGAAAGCCTGGCAGTTGTACTGGTTCGTCCACTTCGGTTAACCAGGTTTCTTGAATGGCTACTACATCAAATCTAGGGAGAAAGCTCATGAGTCCACTATCAACCATCCCTTTCCAGCCAGCTATGTTCCAGGTCAGCATCTGTATGGGATTCCCGGAGGCAAGGTGGTCTGGCTTGGTTGGCTGGCTAGATGGTAAAAATGCCGGAGGTCATTCCATGTTCAGGACAGATAGGGAATATTTTAATCAGGGAGGAAGAGAAACAAAAACACAAATTCTCTTAAAAGAAATCTTGTTAGACAAAGTGAAAAAGCTGTGCAGGTTGAAGGTGGTTGTGGTTTCCAGTCATACTTGACTGCCATAGTGTCTCAGGTGCACTATGCTCAAGGACAATGCTGGGCATTGTCCATCATCCACAGCCTGGCACTAGCCATATACAGCACTAAAAGTGAGTGCTTGCTAGCTAGCTTTTTCATGCTCAACATATTAATAAATGATTAATTGCTACCCTAGTGCTCTCTCATAGGCTAAACTGACTTCTTAAAATACATCACCTTGCTGGAATTGCTTGGGCACCGCATAGGATACAGCATTTCAGTTTATAATATAAGAGAAAATTGCAGTGAAATGTATGACTGGTTATTTCAATCAATGTATGAACTTGACTCTTCTTCTTCATCACTTCTCCTGGTCATCATCATTCACAGAATCAGAAAGGGTCATTTAGTCCATCGAGCCCAACTTCCTGCTCAATGCAGAAATCCAAATTCAAATGTCCCAGATCATGGCAGTGTAGCCTCTGTTGGAATAGGTTAGTCAAGGAGAGCACAATCCCTCATTAGGGTCTTATAACTACAGTATATGGCGAAAGTGCAATTTAATGGACCAGTTAGGGGAAGGGTAATCTGCTAATCCTGACTGTCCATTAAATTAGAAAGTAGGTTATCATTGCGCACAGTGAAATTTGGGTTGTTGGCATAATAGCACAATCACTCCGATGTTATAAAACAGGGGTGTCAAACTCAATCCGGCCCACGGAGTGCTTTGATCTGGCCCGCAGGGCCGCCCTGGAAACAGCAAAGGACCGGCCTGCGGGGCCTTTGCCAGTGAAAACAGACCTCGGGAGGGCGGCCCTCCCAAGCTCCGTTTTTGCTGGCAGAGGGTTGCAGGAGGCCGTCACAGCCGAAAATAGAGCTCGGGATCCCGTTTTTGCTTGGCAGAGCACCCTGGCCATGCCCCCCCCCAGCCCCCCCAAGGTCAAACACAACCCTGATGCGGTCCTCAATGAAATCGAGTTTGACACCCCTGTTATAAAACAACTGAACGGCAGCAAAAATCATATTCATTGTATCCAAAGTCTGTTAACACCAAGGTCTGCTAAATCAATTGTATCATATTACTGTTTGTGATTTTCAGTGTGGATATATCATCTCAGACTCCTGGTACAGGTAGTCTGTTTCAGTAACTGCCTCATTTAGCAGTTATAACGGTGATGAAAGTGTAACTTTGCAACTAATCATCACCTTTGTAGCAGGGGTGAAATGCTACCGGTTCGGCCCAGTCCGGGCATACCGGTAGCGGCGGCCGCTGGTGGTTCGGAGAATCGGTAGCGGCGGCAGCGTGTGGCTCGGCCCACCCGCCCGGACATCGCCATTTTCTTGTTTTTAACCCTCTGCACATGCGCGCGACAGGCATGCGTGCACACGCTTCCGAACCGGTAGGGAAGGTAAATAGATTTCACCGCTGCTTTGTAGTATGACCTTTGCAGGCCTGTACAAGGGAAGTCTGTAGTAAGATTGAAAAATCTTGATATTTCGCTTAGAAACCACTTTGCTTAATGACTGATTTGCCAGCCCAGTTGTGGTTGCCAAGGAAGGATTTACCTGTCCTCCTTTTACTGACAATATGAACCCACAGCAAGCAAAGCTTGAGAGGCTGACTCCTGAACAAAGAGAGAGGCTAAGGGTGAAGGTTTGTTCTCTGAGCTCGTGGTTGGTTTCCAAACATTTCGTTACCAGGCTAGGTAACATCTTCAGCAGAGTTTAGGGCAGAGGTCTTCAAACTTGGTAACTTTAAGACTTGTGGACTTCAACTCCCAGAATTCTCCAGCCAGCATAGCTGGCTGGAGAATTCTGGGAGTTGAAGTCCACAAGTCTTAAAGTTGCCAAGTTTGGGGACCCCTGGTTTAGGGGATGTCAGTGTCAGTGTTCTTCTGCTTATAAGGGTTTCAGGTGTGGGTGTGTCAAGTGAGGGTCTTGTGATGGGTTTTGTGATGCATCAGGTGTGAGTCATCAATGAGTCTTGTGATGCATCTTGTGATAGGAAGGCTACATCAGGTCAGGGTAATTGGGAGGTGAACTGCTGGTGTGGGGGAGTTGTGTGGGTCAGTTGAGGGTCGGTGCCGTCTCTGGTTGGCTGTGTGGTTGATTTGGATTCTGAGAGGCTTGTAGGCTGGTTGTAGGTCAATGTGTCTGTTGATGGGATTGTTTGTGGAGTGCCGGGCTTCGATGAATTAGTGGCTGATGATTTTTGTGTTGCTCCAGTCGAACTAGTGCTGTTTGGTGTTGGTGTGTGTAGAGATTAAGGATTTGGGATCGTGGCGTTTGACTGTCAGCCGGTGTTCATGGATCCTGGTTTTTAATTGATGTGATGTTTGTCCCACGTAGAATTGGTTGCAATGGTGACAGCTGATTTTGTAGATTACGTTGTTTCTTTCATCCTTCTGGTCTTTGGTTCTGGATAATTCACATCACGTCAATTAAAAACCAGGATCCACGGACACCAGCTGGCAGTCAAATGCCACAATCCCAAATTGTAAAAAGTGACTTATGACCGTTTTTCACACTTACAACAGTTGCAACATCCCTATGGTCACATGATCAAAATTCAGATCCTGGGTAACTGGTTCATATTTATGACGGTTGCAGTATGCCATGGTCATGTGATCACCTTTCGTGACTTTCTGACAAGCACATTCAATGGGGAAGCTAGATTCACTTAACAACTTTGTTACTAATTTAACAACTGTGGTGAATCACTTAACAACCGTGACAAGAAAGGTCATAAAATGGGGCAAAGCTCACTTAACAAATGTTTTGCTTAACAACAGAAATTTTGGGCTCAATTGAGGTCGTAAGTCGAGGACTACCTGTAATTTATCCTTTCACAACTATGATCTCAAAAAGATCAAGAACTTTACACTATGTGCTGATCTAATAGTAAAGTGTTAAAAAAATATTTTTTGGGTTCAAATGCTAGTTCTTATTTTTATGAATGGACTCTAGTAGTATTCTAGTATCCGAGAATCTTCTTTCCAACTTTTCTTTGTAGTGATTTCCTTTGTTGCTTGAACAGTGTTTGTTTTCGATTTAGATCTAAGTTTTTTTAAAAAATGGGGAATATATATATATACCTGAGCAACTTGAAGTGTATCACTGCTCAGATAGGAGGAAAGAAGCTGATAGTACTAATGTAATATCTTTTCAACAGTTCCATGGATAGCAGGCAGAAATAACTGTGACAAAACTAAAAAAAAAAGAATATCTTTTCAACAGTTCCATGGATAGATGGAAGAAATAAATATGAAAAAACAAAAAAAAAAAAAAAGGCATGTATCAGGACAATTACTTAAGGATAATTATGTTATTGCAGAAAAAAAAACTTTTTGCTACTTGTTTCTACTGTTAAACCGTCTGGCATTGCGGATGAACATATACATATATCTTCTAATTAAACAATGCTTGATGATTGGCAGTTGAATGCCAGAACAGATTCCAGCAAGCTCAGTGGCACCCCATTAGTAAGGAAAGTGCCATCAAGTACAATGGGATTATGTACAACAATGGAGAGAAAGAGAGAGAGAGAGAGAGAGAGAGAGAGAGAGAGAGAGAGAGAGAGAGAGAGAGAGAGAGAGAGAGAATGGGGAGATTGTTATGTATATATTTATAAGAGATGGAGGATTAAGCAGGACTGAATAAAGTTTATTATATATTTGTTGCTCATTGCTGAACTTGATTACTTTTAGGTCTAATAGCGTTTTATTAATTTCCTGTGTCATTCAGGACTAGCTAAAGTATTGAATTTACCAGCACTTGGCTTACCAGCACTATAAGATTAAGCATGTTAGAAATACAATAGAGGGTCATGGATTAGAATCAAAATGGCAAGTCGGCTTTTCATTTTCCAAGCCATTAATGAAATGTCACTTCTTTTGGAAAAACCCACAGCCAATATGCCTGAACAATGAATCATTGGCCCTTGGTCAGACTTAAATTCCCAGTATACCTTAATCAAACTGTTGTCACTGGGAGATTTAATTTTTTGCATATTGTGTGCTTGATAAAGAGGAGCCTCTTCAGTACATTCAGAAATTGCATACTGCAATGTGCATGTGTTGTTGTTTGTTTTTTTAAATAAAATCATGTGCTAAAATATGTTATTGTCAAGATTATTTCTGAGTAAGGATCTGCTGAAAAAACACATCATAATTTATGTTATGTCTACTGCTGAGTTGAGAAAAATGGAATTCAGGGTATTTTTCTTATGGTTTGCCCAAATCACTGACCTTTCTTGTAACTTGCTAGCGCGCACAAGATGAGGTATATATCCTCACTTGAAAGCCATGGAGATAAGACAGACTTGAGAGTCACTGAACGTAACGGTGTACTGTATTAGATGCCTAGCTATGTTAAGAGTGCAATAGATAGCAAGTATCATGTTGGTGCCACCGAGTAGGAGACGCCAAACGAGCGAAATGATCTTTTGATTAGGCCGGCTTGTTTAATTAAGGAGTAGGCAAATGTTTAAAATTCACAGAACTGTTCCTAAGGGAGTATGCATGCTAAGTCACTTGTCAGTTTGTAATCAAGTCCCAGAGGACAGGGCTATCAATATCGACACCAGCTCTTCATGCTTGTTTATCTCAACCGGAGTGGTGTTTAGCCCATGTATTTAGGATCAGGCTCAACTGCCTGAGCTGGGGTGGTGCATGTGTGGGAAAGAGCTGGACTCTCTTCCTAGATTATTCAACCTCAGCTTTAGCTGAGCCTGTCCCGTATTAATCCTCGGAAGTGATTTCGCCGTCGCCGCCTGCGGCCCCTTGCCTGGCTTCTAATTAACTCCTTGCGCCTCTGGTTTTGTGTTTGGCAAGTACCCCACCTTGTTGGAACGCCCCTCTGCTTCCCCCCACCCTCCCCAGGGGCATTCCTCTCTCCACCGGCCAATTCACCAAGGCAACATGGCAAGCATCCCCCCTAATCCCCAGGCTCTTCAGCCCGTCACCTACTGGCTGTTAGGTGGCCTATGCCTGGGACAGACAATTAGGGACAAAGCGCTGAGCCCCAGGGGTCTAACACAAACCTTCATGGGTAGGTTGTGTGGCATTCGGGGAGTTTAATGAATTGTCCATCATGTCTTTCAGTGCTGCTTGGCCAGGCTGGATTAATCTGAGAAGACCCAGTGGGGTAGAAGACACTAAGCCTGTATTTATTACTCTTCCATTGTAACTAATTGAGGTAATTATCTGTGACTCCAGCCCGGCGTGACAATGCGGCATTCACTCAGCCAAAGCTGCCACGCCGGGAGATCTCAGGCTTCCCCAACCAGGCACATGGAGACAGGCCCCGTGGAATCCTGGGAGAGTGGACATCTTCCCACAAATCTGTGTAACTCTCTTGGAACTAAATCTACATTCTATGATGTTTATCTTTGGATAGGCAGATAATGCATTAATGTTCTACTTGATACAGACATTTCCCACCATGGTGCTTGAATGTCATGACTCTTGAGGTGCATCTTGTCCACTCCTTGGAAGAATGCTACTACTGTCTTATACTCTTTTGGGTTTTCATCAATATTTCTGTACGTTCGTGGTCTCTAGTGTAATGGTGCTTTCAGAGACAAAAATCAGAAAACTATTGAAAACAAGAGAGCTGAAGGCTGACAAAGAGCATTCTTTTGTAATTAGTAGCTGGCCTTTTTAATAGGATGAGCTGACTAAATACTTAGAGTAACTGTCAGATGACGTCTTGACCTTCTGGAATGCTGTATCATTCTAATCCATGTACGAAGTTCTCTATCAAACATCTACAAAGACAGTGCAAATCTCAGTGATGGTTGCCACTTATAAGCGCCCCTTATTTGTTATATACTGTGCCTAATGATTGGCTATCAGTGTCTTGTACCCTTTCATAGCTACAAATGCTTTTGTCTCAATATGCAGTTGAGACATTTCATCAGAAATCAAATAAGACTATTCTGGATGGATCGTTGACTTGTGCAGAATATATTAGTATAGCTCCTTTTAGAAATTTGCTGAGAACATAGGATACCTGTTCTTGCTAGTCTGCCTTGATTGCCAAAGTCCTTCCAAGCATAATCAAATCCCCAGTGATAACATATGTAAAGCTATGAATGTTTGGAGAACAGTTTGTTGATGATGGCATGAATCATTATTGTAAAGGAGCCTAGTCTGTGTTTGAGTCAGGCATGGTTCCATCATTCAGAGGAAGAAAGGACTTTGCTGGGGAGAAACCAGTATTCATGAGCTCATAATCTGAAACTTTATCTTCCACTTCTCCCTGCTTCTGTGTATAAGTACTGCCCAAAGATTACATTATACAATTAGAATGAATTGATTAATAACTACAACAGAATGTAGCCAGGCAAGGTTCTTTAACATTTGCTTTCAGATTATCACTAAAGTTTTCTCAAGTTTTCAGCTCACTTTCAGAATCCATAGACCAGCTTCTCTTCTCTTCTCTTCTCTTCTCTTCTCTTCTCTTCTCTTCTCTTCTCTTCTCTTCTCTTCTCTTCTCTTCTCTTCTCTTCTCTTCTCTTCTCTTCTCTTCTCTTCTCTCCTCTCCTCTCCTCCCCTCCCCTCCCCTCCCCTCCTCTCCTCTCTCTCCTTTCCTCTCCTTGCCTCTCTTCTCTCCTTCCTTCCTTTTCCTTCCTTCCTTCCCTTCTTTCTTCTTCCTTCCTTCCTCCTCCTCTTCCTCCTCATCCCTTTCTTTCTTTCTTTCTTTCTTTCTTTCTTTCTTTCTTTCTTTCTTTCTTTCTTTCTTTCTTTCTTTCTTTCGTTCTTTCTCTGCCTCTCTCTCTCTCTCCCTTCCTTCCTTTCCTACTTTTTTTCTTCCTTCCTCCTCCTCTTCCTCCTCCTTTCTTCTTTGTTTCTTTCTTTGTTTCTCTTTCTTTTCAACATATTACCAATATGGCTATATTTCCGCTCTCATTGAAAATTATATATATANCTTTCTTTCTTTCGTTCTTTCTCTGCCTCTCTCTCTCTCCCTTCCTTCCTTTCCTACTTTTTTTCTTCCTTCCTCCTCCTCTTCCTCCTCCTTTCTTCTTTGTTTCTTTCTTTGTTTCTCTTTCTTTTCAACATATTACCAATATGGCTATATTTCCGCTCTCATTGAAAATTATAAAATTAT
>QLTV01003097.1:3806867-3826805 GCA_003457575.1 Thermophis baileyi
AGAGAGAGAGAGAGAGAGAGAGAGAGAGAGAGAGAGAGAGAGAGAGAGAGATCCTTCTATTTGTGTGTATTCCTTTAATGTGACTTTAAGACTGAGGTGGCCAAAACAAAATTCTAGTAATGTGCCTTACATCCCTTGCAGAAGATGACCAATTCATAACTAACTTCTCCTCAACTCTTTAATCAACTTCTCCTCAACTCCCAGTGTCTGGGATGTGTTACGGGGTATTTTCTTTTGCTTTAGCTTGAATTTTGTCTTATATCAAACCCTCTATTGCTACCATTATGAGATAACCAGAGTTGGCTTTCTTCCGCACTCTAGATTCTGCTTCGGTCTGATGGAATTATATATAGCTGCTTTCTTGGGGGTGGCATGGGGTGGGGTGGGGTGGGCAAGACTTAGTTTCAACAGCTTTGTGGCAAGGAACATTTCAACCAGCGCAGCTTTCAGGATTATTTCAACTCTATGATAGCGAAAGGACAGCTGTTGAGTTTTGATGGTAGGCAGCAGTTTGAAGACCAGAGGCCTAGACCCAACACACCCACATCTCTAGCATGTAGTCACCCATGAGTGGGGTGTCAGGGCCACTGTTTGCTAAGAATGCAACTTTTCCCAGAAAGCTCGGCTGTTGAGAAGGGAGCAGCCTGCCTTGACAGGTGGCTGGGCTCAGAGTTGCTATGGTGACCAGAGGGCTGGGTGGAGATACTTCCTGTTCTCCCAGTGACCTGCCCACAAAAAGGAGTGTTGCCAGGCCAAGGAGCAGAGAGGTGGAGGAGGCCTTGGCTAGACCCCCTTATCCCAAGTGGATAGACTCCCCCCCCCCATTAGATTTCCTCCCAAGCTGTAACACACCAAGCAGGGAGGTTGGAGCTGAGCCCAGTGTCAAAGCCACGGACGATGACGGCAGAGCTTCCGAGGTGGGGAAGAGCTGCAGGCAACCTGCCCACCCTCTTCCATTTACTGGGTGGTCTGTGCTGTGCCAGGAGCTGTGGCATTTGCGGCGCGTGGGCAAGGAGTGTAAAGGAAGGCCACCGTGTTCAGTCTGAGGGGAGTAACGTGTCCTACTTCTGGGTGAACATGCATGTTTCACATACGCATTCAGGGTCGTGCCTTGTCCTCATGCTTTATCTTCATATACAACATGGAACCTTTCCCCTTTCCTTTCCCCAGCAATAAGACTATCCGATCTGGGCTGCAAGCTCTAGACAGGCCCTAGAGGGCACCAAAGAGAGGTAGAAAAACCACAAAGCTATAAATCTTGGCCCTCTTAGTGGTTGTCTTCATTTTCGGAGCTCAGATCAATGCATTTTTTGCATTTTTATCAATGCATTTTTTTGCATGCACCCTTACCCCCTACTGACCAGCACGAATCTGCACAAATATAAGCACACACACACATGCACTTATTTTCAAACTTCTGGAAAACCATTCCCTTCAGGATTACAGCATCTCTAACCCGGTTGGATTTAGGAAATTCATTGACCTGGTTTGGCCAAACTATCTGAATGAAGATGATAGATATGTCTCCCCCAAATAATTATTTACATTATTGAGAATGTGTTCCTTGGCATCGTTGGTCAAATGATATTATCTATATTTATTTGTAGTGCTGTAACTTTGGGGTTCTTGCTCCTTTTTCCCCCACCACCAGTGATAAAATCTCTTGTCCCCAAAGTTTTTGCAGATACATTTGCACAAGCAGGTTCTGCAAACTTTTATTAATCAACAACTCAATGGCAGCTGAGGAACAAGATCCCTTTTTTTATATAACTGAGATGGAGTGTACACAACAGTAGTGGGTTCTAAAACCCTTTACTACCGGTTCGCGCGCGTGACGCTTCTGCACATGTGCGTCCCGGGTGGGTGAGCAGAGCCTCCCACCGCCACTGCTACCGGTTCTAAGAACCGGTCCGAACCGGGAGCAACCCCAACGCTGGTACACATGCTGCTTAGAGTTACTTGTGTTGAAAGAAAGGAAAGGTGAATGTGATAGGAATAGAATACTTAGGAAGTAGGAAGGAATAGAGTCAAGAATAAGTGGATACTAATTTCCAAAAACAAATTAGTAGGGCAAGAAGTCTGTTGAGGTAGTTGGCTATGCAGAGAGAATGAATGAGGATTGAATAGAACACTACCGTATGAAGGAAGAGCGAATGGAGATAAGAAAGAGAAAGTCCAAGAAAACGGTAGTTGGACAGAGCTGTTACAATCCTCCAAAAGAGAGGTGAGAAGTTTAAAGAACAAAAGGCAATGTATGAAGCAGCATATGGATGTGTTTGAAACAAGGATGGTTACAAGCATAGAAAGGCATGAGTAAATTATTATTATTATTATTATTTATTAAATTTGTATGCCACCCAACTCCCAAGGGACTCTGGGCGGCTCACAACAATATAAAAAACTATTAAAAGAATAGTGCATAATAAAACATAATAAAACATAATAAAAACATTTAAAAACAGTTAAAAACAGTTAAAAACTCATAAATATAGTGAAGAGTATTCTTATGAACTAGATTTAGCTATACTCGCTTTTCTTTTCATTTTTTTTATCTCGTATCTTTAATGTCTTTGCTTTACTTTTTCCTTACTCCTTTTCTGAGCTTTGTAAAAGGTTTGCTCATCCTGAAAGGGAATAGCATGATGGCCTGAACTGTAAAAATGTCTTTGATCATCATGTTTCTTATTTATAACTAGATGCCTATTTATAAATACATAAAACACATCTTCAGGCTTTATCTCTCTCTTCAAATACACGCAGACACATTTATATCCTGTTATTGCATCACAAAAACACATAGGTCATACACGGGCATCAGGCCCTCACACATTCTCCTAATTCCGGCTATATTTCAAGGCCTAGTTATAGTTCCAGGATAGCCTTTTCTCCATATCAGGAACGAAAGATTTCAGGAATGAAAGCTAGACTAAATCTCTGGAGGAATTATTTTGGAGGGGGAAGGAGGTGTCACTTCCTGCTGAGTCTATACCTATGTTGGGTTGGAGCATATTTTTTTCTCCTGTCTTTGACATCTGTCTTCCAGATCTTTTAAACAAAGATAGATGAAAGAGGGCTCTTCCGCCATATTCAAGCTTATGCATGAGTTACTTCAGATCCCAAGAAGAATAGTTAAATCCCAGCTCAATGCATGATTAGTGGAAGTGCATTGCATGAATTCAATGGGACTTTTCTTCAGAGAAGCTGTGTAGGATAAGTGGAGGAAAGGCTCTTTGGTCTACTATTTTAGCATTTTGTTCTGCAGGGGTATTGGTGGTTTCAGGATAATTGGGGAAGATTGAGAATTAAATTTTAGAAAGGACAGAAGGACCCATGCTTTTGGTAACAAGTTAGCATTCTTATTCTTTCAACCCAGCATATGAATTCTGCAAAGAAGACTTTGCCTAAATGAACCAGCTCAGGGGTGGGTTCTGGCTTACCTTGCTGCCGGTTCGCTTCCTCACACGCCGCGTGGGCCCACGCGCACATGCGCAGTCCTAAAAACCCAGCTTCTGCGCATGCGCAGAAGCAAAAAACAGCTTCTGCATGTGCGCAGAAGCAAAAAACAAAATGGTGGCGCCTATGGCGCCACCAAGAGAGCCGGTTCGGGGGCGTGTCCAGCCGGTCATCACTGCCGGTTCGGCGAGCGGGGGGAAATTCCCGCTACCGGTTCTATAGAGCCGGTCCAAACCGGCAGGAACCCACCTCTGAACCAGCTATATATTTGCTTTAACAGGCCACGTAGATGGCACAGAAAGCTCATCTTGTTCAGATGTGGAAAAGAGTGCCATGTCACAACCAGTTGAATTAGGTGTTATGCTGACTCATAATAAACAGAATGCAAAAACTTGCATGTTGAAGGCAGTTTAATTATTGCTTTTGGGCATGATGCTGTATGAGATAAGGCCAGGATGGTGATGATCTGAGACCTACATTCTAGCCCAGTGTGTTTTACTGTAGCAGTTTAAATTGCTTTGTGGTTTACACTTTAGAAATGAGGGAAGAAGGAAAGCATATCAGTAAAAAGGAGGACAGATCTGGTTTTCCAAATTCACCCCCAGCCACCAGCTATGCTGCGTACAGACACTCTTGTTTTATATTACCTGAAGCTTTCCAGGGCAAAGAGGCATTATTTCTGCCTGTTCTCTCCCCACCCTATCCTTTGCTTCCTGCTCTCCACTCTCATGAATCAAACCATCCACTGTTGGGGTGGGGGATGATTGATGGGAAACCAGAAGCCAGCTGGCCACCATCACAAATTGGAAGCAGATTGTTGGGTTTGTGTCATGGCAGGAGAAAGACAAAGTTAGCGAGGACTTGCCCTGACTAAGCTGCTCACATGGACACTTGTCCCCAAGATGCAGCCAACAGCGGTTTCACATCTGGATGCTCCCAACTGTCTCACCACAGAAATGACACCTCATCCTAAGGTTCCCTTGGAGGGGACCCAAATCTGCACTGTTTGTTTTTTGTAGCGAAGAGACAGCCAAGCTTAAGCATGACAGTCTGTGTTAGGCAGGAACAAGCTGAAAACAAACGCCGCACCTTTTTCAGCGTTCCAGGGCGCACAATGGGGAGCAGAGAAGAATGTTTTCTCTGAAAGAAAGTTCACAAGCCCCAGAAATGGGGAGCCTCTCTCTGAGGAGTGGGATACAGGGTTTCTGCAACAATAACCCTGTTTTCCCTCACTGCTGAAGGAAGCTGCTGAGGCCCCTGGGTGACGTATCTGATGTGGGCTCCCCAGATGAGAGGCTCCTGTGGTAATTTTGGGTTGTGGTTGAGCTAGGATCTGTCCTAATTGCAGGGTTGGAACGGCAAGCAGGAGGCTCTGGTGTCACCAAGCGTCCAATGTCTGGGCAGAGAGCCAGGCCCACCTGTGGTCACACTCCCCACCCTCAGAAAATATCACTGAAGGCTGGACAAGCAGGAGAAAAAGGAAGGGGTATAAAGCAGGAGCCTCTCTGAACACACACACACACACACACACACACACACACACACACACAGTCACCCTTGGTGAACATCCACATACAAATATATAACATCCCCTCCATCCTCCCCACCCCCAAAAGAAAGAAACTTATAGAACTCAGATAGGACAAATAAATAATCCTTATTTTTTTGAGGAACAGAGTATTTAATTCTACTTTGACAAAATGTGGAAAAAACGACATCACTTCAGAATCCACCAATTAGCGATAATCTGATCCACAATTTGGACAAATAGAAATAAATTCACAATTATTAAATGTTTCATACCCTAAAAGTGCTTTTCAAATTGTTATTTGTTGACACTCCAGGTGCTGGACTATTGTTCCACAGGCAGGGGTGGGTTCTGACTTACCTCGCTGCCGTTTTGCTTCCTCACGCACCATATGGGCGCACGTGCGCCGCGCAAGCGCGCACATGTGCAGTGCTAAAACCCAAGCTTCTGCGCATGTGCAGAAGCAAAAAACAGCTTCTGCGCATGCGCAGAAGCAAAAAACAAGATGGTGTCGCCTATGGCGCCGCCGAGAGAGCTGGTTCGGGGGGGTATCCAGCCGGCCATCGCTGCTGGTTCGGCGAGCGGGGGGAAATTCCCGCTACTGGTTCTATAAAGCCGGTCCGAACTGGCAGGAACCCACCTCTGTCCACAGGTAATATGTGTGATGATTGAGTTAGGTTCAAACAGAGACAGTGCAATCCTATGCATGCCTATGAAGAAATAAGAAATAAGTCATTATGTGGAATTTATTTCTATGTAAATGGATATCAGTTAAAGGCAGGTAACCTGCCTTCCATGCCCCTTATAATAATCTTGTGCTGTTCACAGAACCAACTCCTCAGTTGGTGCCAAAATGTAATGCCTTGAAAGCATTAAGTTCACTAAGTTCAATGTTGTTAAAATGAATTTAAAAAGCCATTAAAATGAAACCTTTAAAAAAAACCTTTTTTTGTCCTATCCTCTACCCTTGGCTAATAAAATAAATACCAAGTGTAATCTTCAACAGATTTTTCCCCTCACCATGTATTTAGAGTTGCAACTTAAATTGTTCAGTCACACTAAATTCCTTTTGAAATACATGGGAACTATTAGTCATGAATTAACCAAAATCCATATATTTGAATCAGAATAAAGTGCAACTAAATTCATTTGAACCCAGCTCATTTGATAAATCTATAGCCAGTGGTTCTCAACTTCACTATGGACCCCCTTTAAATAACTTTTGTGACCCCCAAGACTTACGTAACTCAAGATTTATATCATAGCATTTCTTCAAGCCTTCGCGGACCTCCTATGATGACATCGCGGGCCCCCAGGAGTCCACGGACCACAGATTGAGAAACACTGCTATAAGCATAACTTTTCTAAAATTTCTCATATAAATGTAACTAAATCTTGAAGACACTTTTATTGGTCCAAAAGCTACTGAAGGCAGAACTTCGATAACATTTGGTTGAATGTTTTGTTCTTACCAACTTTAATTTCAGTTTGAATGACTGATCATTTATTGATATTTTATTTGGTTTTCTTATGGCACTTATTTGTCACTCTCAGTATTTTCATAATTTATTCTTGCCTTGTAATCTTCATTAGTTATGGGTTGCTTTATTTATATTTATTGTTATGAATGTTCTTGTTGATTGTTTTGTAAACTACAGTCCATCTGTACTGATTGGTAGTATATCATTAGAATAAAAATTATTAAATTTTAAATTATTTGGCACATTTCAAAAACATCTTTCTCTCCCCCACACAGATATTTCCTTTTATAGGCAATTCTTTTGAAAAAAGAGGTATTATGGTACAGCAATTCAACTTCCCATCCACCTAAGTCCCTTCCATCATCGTCATGTAATCCACATTACAGGTAGTCCTTGATTTACAACCATTCATTTAGTGACCATTTGAAGTTATGATGATTTATGAAAATAAATGACTTATAACTGGTCCTCACACTTACAATTATTGCAGCATCCCCACAACTGTGTGATCAAAATTTGGATGCTTGGCAACTGGCATATATTTATGACAGTTGCAGTTTTGCAGGGTCACATAATTGCCACTTGCAACCTTTCTGGGGGGCTTCTGACAAGCCAAGTCAATGGGGGAAGCTGGATCCACTTAACAACCACACAATTCGCATAGTGCAGTGATGGCGAACCTTTTCAGCACCGAGTGCCCAAACCGGAACGCACGTGCATGTGCGCATGCCGGAGCACCGGAGACCCGAAGACCAGCTGGCCGGATTGCGCATGCCTGTTTTTGGCTGTTTTGGGGCTGTTTTCAGGGCGTTTTTGAGTTGTTTTCGGGCTGTTTTTGGGTCGTTTTCAGGCTTTCGGGCCATTTCCAGGCTGTTTTTGGGTCGTTTTCAGGCTGTTTTCAGGCCATTTCCAGGCTGTTTTTGGGTCGTTTTCAGGCTGTTTTCGGGCCATTTCCAGGCCATTTTCCGGGCTGTTTTCCAGCCATTTTCTGGGCTGTTTTCAGGGCCATTTTTAGGCCATTTTTGGGCCGTTTTCAGGCCATTTTTTGGGCCATTTTCAGGCCATTTTCAGGCCGTTTTTTATGCGCGCCGGAAACCAGAAGAGCAGCTGGCGATGGCGCGTGTGCCCACAGAGAGGGCTCTGCGTGCCACCTCTGGCACACATGCCATAGGTTCACCATCACAGGCATAGTGAATACAACTCATTTAAAGGTTAAAAAAAAGTAAAATCGGGTGCAACTCATTTAATGACCATATTGCTTAGCAATGGAAGTTCTGGTCCCAATTGGGGTTTTAAGTCAAGGACTACCTGTAATCATGCCAATTAAGGGACTGGAAAAAGAATTTTAGACGCCAAGATTTCCTTTCTTTTTTAAGAAAATAATGATTGGAAAATGGTGAACTCTTATTTCCCATAACTGTAGTATTTAAGTGTTTTTAAAAGCTTTCCATAATTTAACTCCCTCGCTTTTGAAAACAAAAGAAAAGGGTGCGCATCTCCTTCAAAATATGATCTCGTGAGGAGGTGAGATGATACCTTAGAAAAGAATCAAAAGTTTCAATGAGGCTTTGGGGTTTCCCAGATGGCTCCAGGCCTTACTAATCAAACAATATCCCACAAATGCTTTTGTTTTCCTTTTCATCACAAATTAGTTTTCCAAAAGACTGAAGAAGCATTGGGAATATCTAGAAAGATTACAAAGCGGTTCTTTACCCCTTATAAAGTTCTGTCCATAGGCTGAGTGATTGGATAAGCCTTTTCCAAGAACATCTTTATTTACTAATATGCCCTAAATTGGCTGTACAGTTTTTCCACACATGGCTACTATTATTATTACTGTTTTTGCACTCATCTCTGTTCACTCTCTTGTGTCTCTGCAATTGAGACTCAATGTGGTACAGTGGTTAAATGTTGGCCTGATAGTGGGAAAACTCAGGTTTTCTTCTGCTTTCAAAATAAAGTGCGTAACTTTGGGCCAGTGACTTTCAGATAGGGACCATATACAATGACAAAGATGCTATTGTTTGTCTGTAAACTGGCCTTTGAAGACTTCAGTGATCAACGTGTGTGTGTGTGTGTGTGTGTGTGTGTGTGTGTGTGTGTGTGTGTGTGTAAGAGGAGATATTTGGTATATCCAATTAGGTGATGTACTAACTGAAGATAGTTTACCCAAACTAAGGCCAGGGGTGGGCTGCTGGGGGTTCTCAGGGTTTCAGGAGAACCTCTAGCTAAGATTCTGTGCAGTTTGGAGAACCCCCAAATCCCACTCCTGGCTGGCCCCACCGACCCCTCCCCTCCCCTCCCAGGAGTCCCCACGCGGTCCGTTTTGGATGCAGGTAAGTGCAGGGCGCGCGCGGAGGCTCGGGGAGGGTGAAAAACGGGCCTACCGGAAATTCGGGAAGGCCGGAAAAGGGCCTGTTTCCAGCCTCCAGAGGGCCTCCGGAGCCTGAGGAGGCCGATTTCGCCCTCCCAGAGGCTCGAGGAAAGCCTCCGGAGCCTGGGGAGGGCAAAAACGCCCCCCCCGGTGCAGGAGGCCAACTAGGCCACGCCCACCATGGCCACGCCCACCCAGCAACCGGGCAGAGAACCCCTTGCTAAAAATTTTGAAGCCCACCCCTGACTACGGCAACCTAATGAATGTCTATTCGGAACTTCACAGTAGTCTTTCTGTGAAGCCTGGTGAGATTTCTACCTGTTCCAAAGTTCATTTGGGGCCCTAGACATACTGTAGATAGAAACCTGGGCCTTCTAGAAGTTTATGAACTGCAGCTCCCATGGACTCCCACAATGAATTATCCTGGACTGAGCTGTTGAAAGCTGTGGTTCAGCAATGTCTCCAGTGCTGGCCACCCCCAGGAAGAAGTAAAAAATGGTCATGTCCAACGTATTAGCTGCTTTTGTACTGTTTACAATGGTCTATATCTGTTCGTGGTGCCTTGACGCTTTGCTTTATCTTCCACCTGTTTTCAGTATGATTATTTATTGTCTCTTGGCTCCCAATACAGTAGGTTCTTGGGGTGAGAATAGAAAGGAGGATGCCCTGGCGTCAGGCAGAGTTGAATTTAGTAGAAGGTAATTTTCTCAGCAGGGAATTGGAGGGGGAGGTTTGGACTGAAACTCATGAAAAAGCACCCATCCATCAGCTGCTTTTCTGGTCCCTATTCCAAGCAAGTGTTGACACTGTGGGAGACTCAAGACCATATACAGTAGATGGTGCCCTATTTCCCATGAGATAAATATGTCCCAGTTTATACGTGTTCCCTTGGAACACAATTCTCTGTATAAGCAGAGAATAAGCAGACAGCAAATAGTCTGGACGCTTGAGTGGTAATTGTCACTAAGTAGTATAGAGAGTCTTTGATTTACAACCTCAATTGAGCCCAAAATTTCTGTTGTTAAGCAAGAAATTTGTTAAATGAGTTTTGCCCCATTTTACAACCTTTCTAGCCACAGTTGTTAAGAGAATCATCACAGTTGTGAAGTTAGTAACACGGTTGTTAAGTGAATCTGCTTTCCCCATTGACTTCGCTCGTCAGAAGGTTGCAAAATGGGATCACATGATCCCAGGACACTGCAACCATCATAAATATGAATCAGTTGCCAAGCATCCAAATTTTGATCACATGACCATGGGGATGCTGCAACAGTCGTTAAGTGTGAAAAATGGCCCTAAGTCACTTTTTTCAGTGCCATTGTAACTTTGAATGGTCACAAAATGAACTATTGTAAGTTGAAGACTACCTGTAACAGCAAAAAAAGCAAAAGAAAACTGGGGCCATTAACAAATAATAAACATCGACTCCAAGCATGGGACCAACACCAGATTATCAAAGCTTTTTGGAACCCCAGGAAAGGAATCAAATTTCTGAAGGATGAAAGATGGTGACATTTCTGATCCAAGGAGTCCAATCTCTTGTTGGGATTGAGCTGGTCTGTTCTGCCCCAGCCAAAACTAAGTGATCATCCAGTCACAGAAGTAAAGAAAATAACTACTAAGTGACCTCTTCCCCAACCTGGTATTCTTCAGATGTGTTGGAACTGTAACTACAGTATGAACAATTAAGGACTTTACTAAAGAGATTGAACTACTGCTTCCAATTTTGAAGGAAATGTAAAAAAAAAAAGAAAGAAAAAATAGCAATAAACTATATTAGTGGGCTAATGTCTTCTGAGTCTAGATAACTGTATTAGATGTGCACAAACATAAATATACATTGAGATTTAATCAAAGAGATTAAGCTAGAATTACAAAAAACCTTGGTTATCAAAAGATTCCCCCATTTCTTTTTAATTTTTTAATGTTGCTTTTCAGACTAATTATAAACTGTTATTAATTATTATGAGTTTACTATCCTGGTTAATTTGGCAAATTCCCTTCCTTATTTTACTCGAGTACTCTCTGTTTGTGAGACTCAAGTGGCTTTTTCCACTTTTTCGGGGGGAAACATTGATTTTAATGCTCAACGGATCTTCCCAATGTTTGAAATCAGAAAGATAAAAGAACAGACATGTACTACTATATTGACCTGAAATTCTAAGAATTCTTGTCCCAACGTACCTGAAGAACGCCAGCTTGGAGAATGTTGACTTATAAAATAGCATGGTGAGCAAATGAACTTTGTTCAGGTTTTCTATAAAAGGAGACGGTGGAGGAGGAGAGTATTCCAAGAAATGAAAATAAGCTGTGACTCCTATTCTTAATTAAGTGATAAAAATATTCTGCTGAGGTCTTTTGATATTTTACACAGCCACCTTTCAGGAAGCAATATTGCCAGCAACAATTTGGGAGGCTTATGGGAAACCTGACTTCCTATCAACACACAACAGAACAGCAATCTTGAAAGGAAGGATGTGTGAACACAGGAGTTGCATCAGAGGGCAGGCAAAGTCATGCCTGCCCACCCCCACCAAATGCTACCCATCAAGAGCCCACTCATTTTCTTTCCTGTTTCCCAGACAGTGACCCTCACAAGCGGCAAACAATTTGAGCATTGCTTGACTGCCTGGCAGCATGAAACCTCCATTCCCTCAGCACAGTCTGCTGCTCTGCCTTGACCTCTATGAACTGTAGATCATTTCATCTATTTTGTTGTCTACACACACTCTAAACAACCTGTCTCCCGTATATTGGAATAGCACTTAGGGTTATAGGTTAATAGCATTGGAATAGGTAAGACCACACTTGGAATATTGCTTCCAGTTTCCGTCGCCATTATATAAAAAAGATGTTGAGACTCTAGAAAGAGTGCAGAGAAGAGCAAAAAAGATGATTAGGGGACTGCAGGATAAAACATATGAAGAACGGTTGCAGCAATTGGGTATGTCTAGTTTAATTATCTAAAATAAATGAATGAATGAATGAAAAGAAGGACTAGGGGTGACATGATAGCAGTGTTCCAATATCTCAGGGGTTGCCACAAAGAAGAGGGGGTCAACCTATTCTCCAAAGCCCCTGAGGGCAGGACAAGAAGCAATGGATGGAAATCAAGGAGAGAACCAACCTAGAACTAAGGAGAAATTTCCTGACAATTTGAACAATTAATCAGTGGAACAACTTGCCTCCAGAAGTTGTGAATGCTCCAACACTGGAGGTTTTTAAGAATAGATTGGACAACCATTTATCTGAAATGGTATAGAGTTTGCTGTGTGAGCAGGGGGTTGGACAAGAAGACCTCCAAGGTCGCTTCCGTTATTCTGATGTTTCTGAAATTAGTGTCACCTGCATGTGTTTGTACCTCCCCAACCACTTTGTAACCATGAGAACAGAGAATTCTGGAAGAAACCTACATATATTTTGAAGACACCAACTTAGGAGAAGCAGGACTTGAACCAAAGCAGGGCTTTTGAGAATCTGCTTCCCTGTAAAGATTTGTTACTTCCACACATGTGTCTATGTGTGATAATGCAGACGTCTTGTGCAGAGGAAAGCAAGAGATATTGCTGTACATTGATCTTAATGTATATCATTTGATACCTTTGTTAATTCGTCATGGTTTCTTCCAAGTTAACTTGGGACTGGAGATAATGATAATCCTAAAAACTGAATCAAAGATCCCTTCCCATATTCCCTTCACACAACTACTGGTCTCAGCATTTCTATGACAGAGAGAATGGCTATTAACAAATTAAGTAATTTGTGCATATTTATTGCATCTACAGAATGGTACAGAACAAGAAGGTATCCCATGTAAATCGTAATAAGAAACATTAAGGGAAATAATTAGACCAAATTGCATGTTGTGTGCAATGAATCTTGCTTCTGGCACATTCAGCATTTGTACAAGTTTGATGTTCCTTTTTTCTCTACATTCTGCATACCCCTGATACTAATAGTATCACAGCACCTCAACCCACCGGTAGCATATTAAATCTGTAGGGTTACTATATTTTTACAGACTTCAGTTATGTTTTAGCATGAGTAAGACATAGAATTAATATCCAAACTCTTTTTAAAAATTCATTTAAATGATTTTAAGGATAATATGAGGAAGAGACTTCTGTTCAACTTTAATCCTGTGGAGAATGACCTAGTATGAGACATTTGATCTTGAACAAACCTAACAAGAGAACTGCAGGCAGAGAAGATGGGAGCTGGCTTTTTGGCAAGTCTGTATCTTTTCTTTGTTGTTGAGTTTGTGGGTGAGAAATTGTGCTGTCCTATCTTGTAGAAGGTGACCCAGGGAGGGAAAAACACACACATTTTCTTGCAACTCTATTTATGGCTTAGATAAAAGGTTTCAGCCCCATAGAATAATGTTTGAGTGTTATATAAAATTACAGGGTTTTCAAGACATAAATTTGTATCTTTGCATAGTAAGATAGTCATCCAACAATGAATCACATCTTAGCATTCATTTTGATATAAAGACGGAATTAACTATACCATCCATTTAAAAATAGAGCACAAAAGCAACTAAGGACCTTGTTGCTCCTTGAAGAGACTAATGTATGACAACCTCAGCTTTCATAGACTACAATCGACCACATCAGATGCAAGAAGTGGTATCTTCAGGGCTATACTGGAGGTGACATTATCACCATAATAGGCATAAAGACCTCCAAGATGGATCAGGACCATGGCAAGGGAAGGTTTTTCTTCAGAGTAGCCCCAAATCTCTTTGCAGTATTTTTCTTTTTTTCTTTTGATATAATTTTTTTTAATATATAAACATTCCATCTTCCCTTAAACAGTGTGTTGTCTGGGTACAAATATCTCTGTGCAATAACCATCAAAATTTACAAAAGTATTCATTACATTGATATTAATTCTCTGATCTTACAATTATAGTATTGAACATAGTAAACCTATTCATTTCTCCCACTTAACATATCTTCTAATAAGAATATAATAATAATATTAAGCATAATAATCCTAATAGTCATAATAATAACAATTATCATATTGCAAACAATCTCTATCTTAATGTATTTTCTACTCTTCTATTCCTAGAATTATCATTCCTCAGCCCTGTTAGTTCTTTCCAATTCTAATCAAGATGATAGAGAGATTAAAGTTAAGATTTCTAGTCCCATATCATGGTGTCAATCTGTTTTACCTAGCTGTACTTGCTTTAACATTTCTTTGTTAAAACACACACACATTTTTTTAAAGAATGTGTCTAGTCTGACTTTCAGCTGCTAAGTACTAGTATATCTGTTAGATATTATAAGAAAAGGCGCCAAAAGTCTGGCGCCAAAGTTTAGGGTTTCTTTCTGTTGTGGCGGGAGATTATCATTGCATTGATTGGACAAAGTTTTGGACATTACTATATAAAAGGGGGCAAGCCGCTGTTCTTGCCGCCGGTGTTACAGAGTATTAAAGAAGTACAATTGAAACAGTGTCCGTTTCATTCCTGCACCTGGAACTCAATAATTGGCGATGAAGGTGGGATAGGAGGAGAACCAAGACCACATTTGCACCCAGCCACAGTGAACGGAATCACTCAGATTAACGGGGATTAGCAAGATCTGTAAAAATGACCGCTCACACACCACCAACTCCTTTTAACCCAACAACAGAAAATTGGGACTCTTACATAGTTCGTTTTGAGTGTTTCCTGGAGGCTAATGATTTAATGGGGCTCTCAGACAACCGCAAAAGAGCTTTATTCCTTAGCTATTGTGGATTAGATATTTTTGAAATGGCTAAAGCACTTGTGGCTCCAGCAGCGGTGCAAACGATACCATGGGCAACCTTTCAGCAAACTCTAAGGACGCATTATGATCCAGGCCCCTCCAAGATTGTTAGACGCCACGAATTTAATCTACGATACCAAGAGGAGGGGGAATCAATAAATGAATACGTGGCTGCTTTAAGAAAAGCTGCTGTCTACTGTGAGTTTAGGGATTTGGACGAAATATTATTAGATAGAATTGTGTGTGGAGTGCAGGATGTTGCATTACAGCGGAAATTACTGACAAAACCAAATTTGACCTTACAAACAGCGTTGGACGAAGCCAGAGTGATGGACACTTCAACTAAATCCGCAGCAACCATCCAGAAGACTGTAAGCCCGCCAAATTCAAAGCAGACAATTCCAATACATCAGAGCACAGTAGAAAAAAATGAATCTACAGAAGAGGAAGAGGAAGTTTGCTGTCTTGGAACAGAAAAAAAGAAAGCTGCAGAGTCAGACATGGTCAGGAGTGCCTGTGCCAGTTGTGGCGGGAAACACCTGAGAGCAGCGTGTCATTTCAAAGACACTGTGTGTAGGCATTGTGGGAAAAAGGGTTATCTAGTGAAAGTCTGCTGAGCCAGCCAGCCTTCAAATTTCCACGATAATCAACCAATGCACAAGAAGGAGCACCATGTTCAATGGAAGTGGACACAGGATCCTCCCAGTCCATCGTATCCTGGTCAACTATAAAGCGAGTAATGCCAACACTAAAGAAGAAGCAACTACAATTGCAACGCACCCAATTAAAAGATTACCAGGGGAAGCTAATTCCCGTCCTGGGAAGTAAAAGGGTTCAAGTGAGATTTAAAAATTTTATGGGACTTCTGAATCTAACAATTGTCGGGGGCTCATTGCCGAGCCCCCTGGGGCTTGATTGGTTCGAGTCGTTGGGTCTCGGAGTAACAGGAGTTCATTCCATACAGGATAACAGCTTAGAACAGTGATGGCGAACCTATGGCACGCGTGCCACAGGTGGCACGCAGAGCCATATATGAGGACACGCGAGGTGTTGCCCTGGGGACGGCGAAACACGGCCCAACCGAAAGTTCACTTGTGTGCTCACCCCCAGCCTCCTTTTTGCTGTCAGAGGTCTTCAGGAACTTCTTTGGCTTTGGACAGTTGCAGCCAGGCCTCCCACACGTCGACCCATTTCTTCTGCAGCTGGCAAGGCTTTTCTGAAAGCCTCTGCAGCCGATAACAGAGCTCCGGATTGATCCGGAGCTCTGTTATCGGCTCCAGAGGCCTTCAGGAAAGCCTTGCAGGCTGCAGAAGAAATGGGCCGAGGTGTGGGAGGCCTGGTTGCAACTATCTGAAGGTAAGTAGTAGGGCAGCTCCACAGCTTCAGTGAGGCTTGTGCGCATGCGTGGGGGGGCAGCGCAGGGGTTGTGCGCATGTGTGGGGGGGAGGGCATTGCATTATGGGTGTGGGAAGCCACGTGCACGCTATCGTGCGCGCGCGCACCCTTTTGGCACTCGAGCCAAAAAAGGTTCGCCATCACTGGCTTAGAAGGATTACTCCGGGAGTTCGAAGACATATTTAAAGACGGCCTAAGCATGTATAAGGGGACCCCCATATATTTCAATCTAGATCTTCAGATAGCCCCAATTAGGATAAAGCCTAGGAGGGTACCTTTTGCATTGAAACCAAAAATTGACAGTCAACTGGATAAGTTAATCACACAAGGCATTTTAGAACCAGTCGACCAAGCAAAGTGGGAAACTCCGATAGTGACACCAATAAAACCGGATGGCTCTATCAGAATCTGTGCTGACTATAAATGTACTATTAACAAAGTGCTACAACAGAATGCCTACCGATGCCAGTTGTCCAACATTCATTGCACTTGTTGGGAAAAGGAAAACTTTCCACAAAATTGGACTTGGCACAAGCTTACCAGCAACTGCCGGTGGACAAAGCCACCACGGAAGCGCAGACCATTGTGACTCACTGGGGGGCATTTAAGTGCAACCGGCTACAGTTTGGAGTTAGTGTCGCCCTGGGTCTATTCCAAAGTCTGATGGAAAGATTGTTAGTGGGTATCCCTGGGGTTTTACCTTATTTTTATGACGTTTTAATAGCAGCAGTTAGTCAGGAAGAACTTTTTCACCGAATCAGACGAGTATTAACTAAATTCAAAGAAGTGGGTTTGCGTGTTAAAAAAGAAAAATGTCAATTTGGAGTTTCCAAGGTTGAGTTCTTAGGATATCTAATCGATGGGTCAGGGATACACCCTACCAGGGACAAAATTAGAGCGATCCAAGATGCCCCAACACCACGGAACCCGAATGAATTACAGGCATTCCTGGGATTGCTAAATTTTTATAATATTTTCTTACCGCATAAGGCTACAGTAGCTGAACCTCTTCATAGGTTGTTGGATAAGAATGCCAAATGGACCTGGACTCATAAAGAGGCTACCGCATTTGGTGCTGTTAAGCAATTGCTTTCTTTTGAAAGTGTATTGGTTCCATTTTCAGAAACTTTGCCTGTAATACTGGTCTGTGACGCTTCACCTTTTGGGGTGGGGGTGGTACTTAGTCACCGGATGCCAAATGGGGTGGAAGCTCCAATTGCTTTTTATTCCCTGTCTGGTCCAGAATGAAATTACAGCCAATTAGACAGGGAAGCATTGGCTGTAATGACTGGAGTGAAACGTTTCCATTAGTATTTGTATGGAAGGTGTTTCGAACTTGTGACGGATCACAAACCACACTTGGGATTATTAGCTGGGGACCATCCTACACCAGCCATTCTGTCACCTAGGATGACTCGATGGACAATTTTCTTAGCTGCATACAATTATAAATTGTCACACAGACCCGGAAGATCTGTGGGACATGCGGATGCACTAAGTCACTGCCCCCTACCAGAATTAGTAGCAGACTCTGCTCCTGCCGCGCCTGTCCTCCTCATTGAGGACTGGCTGCCTGCTCCAATCTCAGCCACAGACATAGCTAACCAATCAGCTCGCGATATTTGGTGCTGTTAAGCAATTGCTTTCTTTTGAAAGTGTATTGGTTCCATTTTCAGAAACTTTGCCTGTAATACTGGTCTGTGACGCTTCACCTTTTGGGGTGGGGGTGGTACTTAGTCACCGGATGCCAAATGGGGTGGAAGCTCCAATTGCTTTTTATTCCCTGTCTGGTCCAGAATGAAAGGTTGTCTATTGTGGGGAGACAGAGTTATTATTACCCCGACACTGAGAAGACAAATGTTAAGAAGTTTGCATATAGGACACCCCGGTATAGTTCGTATGAAGGCGTTGGCCAGAAGTTTCTTATGGTGGCCCAGACTGGATTCAGATATAACGGAATGGATCGCAACCTGTCACCAGTGTCAATATTCTAGACCAGCACCACCCATAGCTCCAGTCCATGAATGGGACTACCCAAAAGCACCCTGGTCCCAAATACATATAGATTTTGGGGGACCTTTTCACTGTCAGACATTTATGGTTGTCGTGGACACATACTCTAAGTGGTTGGAAATTATACTAATGAAATCCACGACTGCAGAGTCAGCCATCAAGGTACTAAGGAAATTATTTGCAACACACAGTATTCCCAACATTTTGGTATCTGACAACGGCCCACAGTTTACCGCCACACCTTTTGAGTTATTTTTAGCTGGTTTTGGCATCAGGCATGCCCTAATTGCCCCTTGGCACCCTGCTAGTAATGGGCAGGCAGAACGTATGGTTAAACTGACCAAAGAGGCATTGGCTAGAATGGGGCCCGGGGACTGGCAGACAAGAATAGATCAATTTCTATTGAGACAGCACATCACCCCATGCACTTCCATGAAGCAGAGTCCTTCCGAATTATTAATGGGTCAGAAACTCCATACTGAGTTAGACAGAATCCATCCACATTATTCCCCCGACCAACCAACTGACTCGACTAGACATCCTCGAGGTTTTGAAGTAGGACACGAAGTTTATGCACGGAATTATGCTGGTGGGGCACTATGGGTACCCGCTAAAGTTACTACAGTAACAGGACCACGATCATACAGGGTAGAATTGGAAGATGGACAAATTTGGAGACGACATATTGACCAACTAAGGGGAAGGATAGGTAGTTCTACAATTAGACAGCAGGAATGCATGGAAACAGAAACAAAAATACTCAAACCAAAGCGAATAGAATATAACCAAAAACCATACACTTCCCCCACAGCAGAGGAACAAGGGAGAGACCGAGCGGAGATCATACCTGGAGAGCCGTGAGTACAGCGGCGAGCTGTGGCTGAGTCTATTCCACTAGGGTATCCCGAAGCACAGGAAGTTCCACAAGAGAAACAGGGTGGCCACAGACCCAACCAGCTGGGTCGCTGCCAGAGTGCAGTCTGAACTGCGCAGGTCAGAAAGGGTACTGAAACGCCCCGCCTATTTACGGGATTATGTATGTGAATAAATTGCGTTGGGCAAAGTAGTTAACCAAGAGGGGAGGAGTGTTAGATATTATAAGAAAAGGCACCAAAAGTCTGGCGCCAAAGTTTAGGGTTTCTTTTCGGTCTGTTGTGGTGAGAGATTATCGTTGCATTGATTGGACGAAGTTTTGGATGTTACTATATAAAAGGGGGCAAGCTGCTGTTCTTGCCACCTGTGTTACAGAGTATTAAAGAAGTACAATTGAAACTCAATAATATCAATATGTGTTCTGAGTATAGCTGTGTAACTCAGGATATATAAATGCCAGTTCATAGTCCTTCTGGTGGGCATGTCAAAAAGCAAAAAAATATTGGACAAAAATACATACATGGCTGCAAAAAAATGATAAAACAGCATATTGATTTGAAACCAGAGACATTTTTGTTGGGCATTTTACCAGACAAGTATAACAAAGAGAATGTATATCTGATTTTGCATGTATTGACTGCAGCAAGAATAGTATTTGCACAAAAATGGAAAAGTGAAGAGATCCCAACAGATAAAATGTGATTAGAAAAATATTAGAATGTGCAGAAATGGATAGGCTAACACTTACAATTAATGAAAAGAAAGAAATTCTTGAAATTCCTGAATATTTTTTGACTTGGGACTTATTTTATCAATGGCTAGCTGACAAAAACAGGAGCTAGAAACAGGGAAATATATGGAAGGATCAGTGATATAAGGAAGATACGTTAACTTGGTTAAACAAATATTGTGATTATTATTACTATCAATATTAATATAATTGATATTAATGCAATGAATATTGTTGTAAACACTTTGATTATTATTTCCTAAAATGATGTACCCAGACAACACACTGTTCAATTGAAATTGGAATTTTTGTATGTTGTAAAATACAAT
>QLTV01003097.1:3827253-3838486 GCA_003457575.1 Thermophis baileyi
ATTTTTTAAGAAAATGATTTGTAAAAAAAAAACACAGCTTTGAAATGCAATTGGAATTTTTGTATGTTATAAAATAAAATAAAAACTTATTACCAAAAAAAAAAAGAATAATTGCTTATTAAGTTGCAGCAAAAAAAATTTTTTTTGCTGCAAACTGATCAGCATGGTTGTCCCTTGAAAATCTTAAAATGTGGTTATATTTACATATCTGAAATTATTTCATAATAAAAAAGAAAGAGTAAGTATTCACAGATCGACCTCTGGGACATGAACTAAGAATTTCCTGTCTTCAAGAGTCAAAAAGTCAAAACTGTTTACAAGGGTTTTGTTACATCTTTTACATGTTGGTTCTTGAATCTTTCAACCTATAGCAAGCTGATTGAGTGAGTCTCTGATGTTTCTTTCAAGCTTCACTGGGAAAGTCTTAGCAGAATTTGCTGTAGTAACACTTTATCAGTTCTTTTGACTCTTCATGTCAAAGCTGCAGGATTTGCAGGTGAGTTGTGTTCATAACACAATGTAAGATTTCTTGGGAAGAACCTAAGAAAAGGAGGAGCTAAAAAACTCTTGATGATTTGAAGATAATTTCTTCAGTGCAAGAACTTACAGGGAGGTCTGAACAGTTATTGTTCTGCAAAAGTATTAGCAAGATTTGGATGTATGGGCAGCTGCTCACACAACTAAATAACATTCTGTAAAGAAAATGATGAGTTTGAATAAAACTAGTGGGTCTCATGTCAAAATTTTCAAAGTTTGAAGCTACTACAGCAGGATTTTAGCAAACATCTTTCATCAGAATATCTAAGCCACTGAGCAGATTTATCGCTTTGCACTGCTTTAGATGCTATTTGAATTTTATCCTAGTACACATACCCTTGCAGCTGTTATTTCTTTCAGGAAAGCTCTATATGGCTGTCCTATATGTGCCCATGTTACATGCCACAACTCTGTGCAGCTCGCAAAATAAGAGAAACCCAAGAAGAACCGTAAAACCAGCTTTAAAAAAATCCACCTTGCTGAGATATTTGATTACAATGTCCACAATTCCAGATCTAGTATGTTATCTGGGTATTATAATAGTCCATCACTCTGGATTATTATGCTACAAGAAACTTGGTGTACAGCAAATACAGGAATAAACATTATCATCTGGGTGCAATTTTGAAATGCTTCCTGTAAGTGGGACTTATTTCAACTGGGAAATTGAATTTGAAAACTAATTGAAATTGGTAATTTGAAACTTAATACATTTGGAGGACACACAGCAAAAAGGGAATCCTACTTGATGAAGGCAAATTGGTGACACTGCTTCATCAGAACTGAGGAATATTCTAACTTTAAGAAGACCACAGGTAGATGCAGCGGTGGGTTGCTCCCGGTTCGGCCCGGTTCTGCGAACTGGTAGCGGCGGTGGCGGGATGCTCCGTCCACCCGCCCAGGACGCTTCTGCGCATGTGCAGAAGCTTCTGCACATGCACAGAAGCAATGCGTGCGCACACAAGCGCGCGCACAAACCGGCAGCAACGGGTTTTAGAACCCACTACTGAGGTAGATGTCTTAATTTCTGAAATTGATATCTAAATTTGCCAAACTCTAAGGTGGTCTGATTAATGAATAATGCCTACAAATAAGAGAGTTCCTACCCTGCCTCTGTTAAAATGATAAAAAGCTTGAATCTATTCTGCCATAATATTCAGAGATTTACTAGTAACAACTAGTACTCATGGGATGGGCCAGTACACTTGCAAAGCTAGCCAAAATATATACATTATTAGCTCTCAAATATATACATTATAATACAAGCAAGTAGTGACACTTTTACTTAGTTACATTCTCTTCTTTCTGCTACTAAATATGTTGATGCAAAGATACATACAGTAGTTTCTACTCTCTGAACTAATGTCTCCAATTCTACTAAGACACTACACTTCATAAACCTTTTTTATAACTCATGGTACTTTTTTATTTTATGAAGAACCAGCTTCTGCCAGTCATTTAGCATTAATTGCTAAATTGTCAGAAATGTGATAGCACTCCAGAGGGTTAACGTCATTGCCCAGGGGATCATTGGTTGCCCTCTCCCCTCTTTGGAAGAGCTTTATAGCTCCCCCTGCCTTAAGAAAGTTCAAAACATTCTTAAAGATCCATCTCATCCTGGGCACCCTTTTTTTGAACTATTACCATCTGGCAGACGGTACAGGATAATAAAAACAAGGTCAAATAGGCTGAAAAACAGCTTCTATCCCAGGGCAGTAACTATATTGAATTCTACTGTATAGTGCAATATTAATGCAATATCAGGTTTTCAATTCAATTGTATAGAATGTGAAGGATGTGTGTTTGTGTTTTATTTTTATAGTTATAATGTACACTGAAGATGGCATTTAATTTCATTGTACGAGGTGCAATGACAATAAAGTAAACTAAACTAAATGGGCTTATCCCTAACAGAGGAATACAATCGAGATCACATATAGTGTTAGTACCATTTTATAATGCCTTGGTAAAACCACACTTGGATTATTGCATCCAATTTTAGTTGCCACAATATATATATTAAAAAAAAAAAAACTAGCAAGAGTGCAGGGAAGAGCAACAAAGATGATTAGGGAACTGGAAACTAAAACATATAAAGACATGATAGCAGTGTTCCAATGTCTAAGGGGCTGCCACAAAGAAGAGGGGGGTGCCAACCTTTCCCCAAAGCACCTGAAGGCAGGACAAGAAGCCATGGATGGAAACTAATCAAGGAGAGAACCAACCTAGAACTAAGAAGAACTTTCCTGACAGTGAGAACAATTAATCAGTGGAACGACTTGCCTCCAGAAGTTGTGAATGCTCCAACACTGGAAGTTTTTAAGAAGAGATTGGACAGCCATTTGTCTGAAATGGTATAGGGTTTCCTGCCTGTGCAGAGGGTTGGACTAGAAGACCTCCAAGGTCTCTTCCAACTCTGTTAGTCTGCTATATACTTCCTGTGCCTTTTAATAGGAGATTGGTCTGCAGAAATCAGCAGATCTTTTAATGGTGATTAAAAAAAAGTTCATCCAGCAGTAGTTGCATAAGCTATATACTGTATGTATAGAGGATTGTGTGTTGTTAGTATGATTTATTGGGTTAGGGATTTTCTTTCTTTCACTGTGAGTTATTGATATGTATTTATGTTGGGGGGGGTGCACGAAGGGGGGCTCAGCCAATCTCATTGTACACATGTTGTGCATTGACAATAAAGGTTGAATTGAATTGAATTGAAGTATAAGAACAGGACCAGTGCAAGAAAATGCTTACAAGAAATCCTGAACTCTCTGATACAAAAAAATGGAAGTAGACGGTGAACGAGGGAGAAGCAGCATTCCTTGAGTTGATGCTTTGTGAAAGATATTTGTGTACATGGCTAATTGAATGTGGCTCCTTTAAGAGGCAAGGAGAGGCTGCTCTGTGGTTCTGAAACAGTGAGTGGACCTGTAATTTGGAGAGCCTTTGGCTGTCCCCTGAACCTAGAGCAGGGTGCATGAGAAGGGTAATGTAATGGCCATGAAGCTTTTATTGTCCGTGGGCAGAGCCTCCATAAAAAAAGAACCTGTGAGAAGCAATCGCAAGCTATATTTACCCCTATGATTCACAACTCCCCCTGCCCTGCCTGGAATTTGTGACTTTATAGAGAAGAGAGCATCCAACTACAGAAGGGGCCATGGACCAGGGCATGGAGAAGGCCATCGGGCTATCAAGAGAAAAGCCAGGAGCTTTTTTCTTTTTTTTTTTTGGTCACCAGCTGGAAGGGAAGAAGAAGGTTGATTAAAAGAAAAAAGAAAGAAAGAAATGGTGAAATAATGGTCTAAACAAGCACTAATGAACACCTTGGATGATGACGATGCTTACTAATAAGTACCTGATCTAACCCAGCGATGCCAGCTCCCATTTCTAACTGTTCTTCAAGGCCTCCCATAGGATTTAGACACCAAGAAGTTTCTTTCTTTACATTGCAGAGGATAGGAATCAAACCAGAAAACTGTGGGCTCCGTGGCAAAGCAAGAAACCCAACAAGTCTCCCCATCTCCAGCAAAGTTGATTTCCATTTTTGAACCCAGAGTTATACTTGCCTAGAAAAACTATTTAAAAAAATCCCAAAGTTCAGTTTCTTCAACGTAGCTTTTTGAAATCAAAAACCACAATGATCCGACACAGGGCAGGTCTAGGACAGCAGCTGAGAGAGACCCATCCTTGGTGAGCAACATTCACGGCAGATGGCTACAGCAGTGATTTTCCTGGTTCCCACTGCTTAGTTTGAAGCCCCCTCCGCTTGTTAATGAACCAGGGATCAATTCCCAGCACTGACTGTTTGTTTAAAAAAAAGATTTCGGGAGGCTGAGCTGGGAAAGATCTTTATTTGAGAATCTGAATAAAAGCTAGCTTTCAAAGGAAGATCACTGTGTCACATAAGATTGATTGTAGAAGATTTTACAATACAGAGAAAAGACTATTCCCCAAAGCACCTGAGAGCAGGACATGAAGCCATGGATGGAAACTAATCAAGGAGAGAAGCAACCTAGTACTAAGGAGAAATTTCCTGACAGCTAGAACAATTAATCAATGGGAACAATTTGCCTCCAGCAGTTGCGAATGCTCCAACACTGGAAGCTTTTAAGAAGAGATTAGACAACCATTTGTCTGAAATGGTGTAGGGCTTCCTGCCTGAGCAGGGTGTTAGACTAGAAGACCTCCAAGGTCCCTTCCAACTCTGTTATTCTTTTAAAGACAAAGGATGAAGGTTCCCATCACAGGAAATTGCTTGTGTTTTATTCTTAGCTTTTTTAAAAAATGGCACAATTTCTTTTCACCTTTACTAATTCAGATGGATGCTTAAATGGTTCCTTTTCTTAGAGGAATATAAGGCTACCAGATCTATACTGCAAAGATCTGGGTGATACCCAGTGGGTAAAGAGATTTAGAAAAATGCTTCCTGAAATCTAGTAGCCCTAGAATGTTACTTCTCATCTACTGAGTAATTAAAATTTTCTGTTCAACTTCCAGCATGATAAAACTGTTAAACGCTTCTAAAAACATTAAGACAAGAAAATCATGTAATACACTATAACAGCCATTGGCCAAGTTCATCCATAGTATAAACCATAAATGGTAGTTTGCAAAACCATAAGAGCTGGATTGGTTCTAAGGCATGTTAAGCCACAATCAAGCATGTATGGGGAACTTGCCATAGTTAGCAATTACACATGCTTAGAATGTGGTCTGTAATCCAGAACACAGAACTTGAAAATTACAAAGAGGAGAATAGTCTTCACACTCTACATCAGGGGTGTCAAACTCGATTTCATTGAGGGCCGCATGAGGGTTGTGTTTGACCTGGGGGGGGCAGGGGGGGCATGGCCAGCTCGACATCACTTGTGTTGGGGTGCCTGTGGTAGCCCAAGTGCTCCTGAGCTCCGTTTTCAGCTGCGATGGCCTCCTGCAACCCTCTGCCAGCAAAAATGGAGCTTGGGAGGGCTGCACATGGCCCTCCCTAGCTCCGTTTTCGTGGCAGAGGCACTGCAAGCAGGTCCTTCGCTGTTTCCAGGGTGGCCCCACGGGCCAGATCTAAACACCCCGTGGGCCAGATCCAGCCCCGGGCCTTGAGTTTGACACCCCTGCACTACATGGAGACAAATGGTATCTTTTCCTGGTAGCAGATAATTCTGCTGCATGGACAGGTACCGTAGTTCTTGACTTACAAGTTCATTTAGCAACCGAAGTTACAACGGCATTGAAAACTGACTTATGACAGGTCCTTGCACTTACGACTGCCACAATATTCCCACGGTCACGTGATCAGAATTCGGAGGCTTGGCAACCAGCATGTATTTAGAATGGTTGCAGCATCTCGCAGTCATGTGATCGCCCTTTGCAACCTTCCCAGATGGCTTCCAACAAGCACAGTCAATGGGGAAAGCTGGATTCAGTTAACGGCCATGCAATTCACTTAACAACTGCAGCGATTCACTTAACAATTGTGGCAAAAAGGTAATAAAAGTGGGCATATTTCATTTAACAACATCGTGTTTAACAACTGAAATTCTGGTCCCAATCATCCCTACCTCTAGAAATTGTGGTCCCCTTCTGGTCCCTACCTCTAGAGTTCTGTGAATTCACATTGTCTTTCCAGGAAAAATATTAATTGGAGATAAAATCAGAAAAGTGAGCAATTTAATGTATTGCTTGACCTCATAGAAGGCTTTACATGAATTTCCCAGCTCTCCATGACAGATGCCAGCTCCCTCCTGTCAGGTCAGGACACACCCTTGGCATTGTCATTCTTTGAGGGTCTACAGAGGCCTAAGACTGCGAGCCAAAAATGTCTGGTTTTCTTTTTCAACGAAGCCATTCCAGACTTTTCTAAGTTCTTTCCTCTTTGGTGGTCAAAGGGTGCCCTGGGTTTTTGACCAAGAAGCTTGGGCTTATGGGGTTTTTTTGTTGTTTTTTTTTTTGTTTTTGGTGAACTCTTCAGACCTCCTGTTCACTGGGATAATGACAGGGTCACTGATGGGAGGGGGAGGCCTGGCTGGTTTTAAATAATGTGCGAAATTGGCTGAGCTCTCAGTGTGGTTTGCTGTCTTTCCATGGGGGACTCCTTCCTGCTGGGACCCCCAGACAAGGAAGATGATTCAGCTGTGGTGGCTGTCCCTGGTGAGAAGTTGTTCACATCCCTTTACTTGATGACTCAGCCAGCAGAGCCCCATAACCATACCCCCCCCTTCTCACCCCGCCCTCCCTGGCCCTGGACATTTGTGCACCTGAAGCAATGAAGTCACACTTGCTGCTCTGGAGAGAACAAGGGAGAGGTGGAGGCGGGGGGATACCGCCCTCTCCTGGAGGAAAACGGAAAGTCCGAGCCCAGATATATCTGAAAGATGCATCTTTTATTCAACATTTTCTACTTTTAGTCAAAAGCGAGTGATGAGGTTTTGTTTCAAGGAGAAACATTGAGGTAATGAACTACCTGATGCTTTCGCCTTCCAATCATGTGTGAATTTCAGTTTGGCCATTAGAGTTTGTATTAATAGGAAAGGATGGGATTCTATTCTAATTTTTTTTGAGTGAAAGCTAGGGCTTCCATCCTCATATTGTTTCTTCATGCTACTTTTCACTTCAGTTTGCTTCTATTTCAATAAAGCAATTATGATTGCTCCCCCCCCCCCAAGAAATGAATAAGTTCTGTCCTCTTTAAAAATAAGAAACTTAACCAGAATAGAAACTTGGGTTTACTAATGAGTTGTACATGAAATTACATATAATCCACAGCAAGGCAATGCATATTGTCACAGCCACAATCCCTCTGTCATACCACCAGGGCCATCAAAGAGATGCAAGTTATTTCAGCTACAGAATAAATCTTCAGCTTTATTTTGTTGGCTTGTTTATTCATTTGTTTTATTACACAAAGGAACATGCTATCTTATTCACCAGCGTTCTCTTCATTCATAATAATGTATTGCGCTTTTTTTTTTTTTTTTTTTTTTTTTGAATATTTGGAGCTGTCGGTTTTGGTTTTTCGTGTGTCCCCTTCTAAAACTTCTCCATGCTCATTTTCTACAGTATTAGCAGTTTAAATTCAAGATTATACTTCCGAGGGAGGACTTTCCTTCCTTGGGGTCTGTTGTAAGATCAGATGGCATTTTTAAATTGTTCTCTTGGTACTTCTTGGATCTCTTTGTTTCCCTTCTCTCTCTCTCTCTCTCTCTCTCTCTCTCTCTCTCTCTCTCTCTCTCTCTCTCTCTCTCTCTCTCTCTCTCTCTCTCTCTCTCTCTCTCTCTCTCCCTCTCCCTCCCTCCCTCCCTCTCTCTCTCTCTCTCTCTCTCGCTCTCTCTCTCTGTTTCCTGACCACAGCCCACAGAATATTGTTTTCCTTGCCGTCTATGATACACCCCTCAGAAGGACCATCTGTGCTGCAGTTGCTAATTGAAGCAAGTGAACACCTTTGCTTCTATAAAAGATATCTAGGGAAGTCTCAGATTAGATCCAGCACAATTTTTCTTTCATCCCAGTGCACCTAGATCAGTGTTTCCCAACCTAGGCAAGTTTGAGATACCGTGGATTTCAAGTCCTAGAGTTTCCAGGGAGTGTGGCCTTTACCAAGAATTCTGAGCCTTTACCAAGAATTCTTTATTTTTCTGGGAGTTGATGTCCACAAGTCATAAAAGGGTCATAGTTCCCCACACCTGCTCTAAGAGAAGCAGCATGCCAAGAAGGAGAGTAAGAGAATCATCTCCAATTGTAGCTTTGGAGGCCTATGATTGTGTCAGAATGTGTCTCATGCACAAAAAATATGTTATACAAACCCCACCAAAATGAACGAAAGTTGCATAATGTACTTTCCTAATACAGTAGCCAATATATATAGTAGAAGGAATTTCAGTTTTCTTCTCTGGCATATAAAACATCTCACTGTCATCTTGTGTGCAGTCCGTGTTGATTAAGGGTTAGCAGAAGGGAAAGCATTCATTTCAATGGAACCCTTCTTGCCAGCACAAACCACAGGTGTGGGGACTTGATTTAAATTGAGTTTATACCTGGAAATAAAGAATTAAATTTTTTCCTCCTATATAGGTCCTAACCCTAACCGTAACCTTAGCAATTTATATCATATACAATCTAGTATTCAAAGTTAATGATTTAGGACAGGGGTGTCAAACTCACGTCGTCACGGCGGCGTCACGTGGTGTATCGGGACTTTTTCCCCCTTCGCTAAACCGGGCGTGGGCGTGGCCAGCACGTGATGCATCCGGGCCGCGGGCTGGGAGTTTGACAGCCCTAATTTAGGACAACATAATCCTTTAGTTCACTTGCTACATAGTTTCCATTAATTTAGTTGGCAAAATCTGGATTTTATTTGTTATTCAAATTTGAATGCCTTCCAATGATGGGAGATATAAAGTTTGTCCTCATTACTGCTATATGGGCAGAACCAGTGGTGAAATCCAATTTTTTTTACTACCGGTTCTGTGGGTCTGGCTTGGTGGGCATGGTCTGGCTTGGTGGGCGTGGCTTGGTGGGCGTGGCAGGGGAAGGATACTGCAAAATCCCCATTCCCTCCTCACTCCTGGGGGAAGGATATTGCAAAATCTCCATTCCCACCCCACTCTGGGGCCAGCCAGAGGTGGTATTTGCCGGTTCTCCGAACTACTCAAAATTTCCACTACCTGTTCTCCGAACTACTCAAAATTTCCGCTACCGGTTCTCCAGAACCTGTCAGAACCTGCTGGATTTCACCCCTGGGCAGAACAATAGTTAAATGACAATATAAGTTTCTTTAAATGATTAACTGGGAAATGACCATAGACTTGAGTAAGGTTCACTACATTCAGATAAATACATTTTTTTTTATCCATATCGTTCTGCTGTCAAATGAGTAGTGATAAAATCTTAGCATAACCTTTTCTCAGAAAGATTAGTAGTTTGGCTTCCAAATATAGTGGCAAATGTATCACTTTCTTCAATAAAAATGTTCTCTTATTAATAGAGTATGGTCAATATAAATCTGGTAAGAATTTTAGGCCAGAATAGCTGGGAGACAAGAGTTCCAATACTGCTTTGTTGGATGTTTTGAAATTATTATTATTATTATTATTATTATTATTATTATTATTATTATTATTGGTTTTATTATTATTCTCTTTTATTCATTAAACATGAGAGTCAACTGAACTGAACTGAAATTATTATTATTATCATTATTGTTGTTGTTGTTGTTGTTGTTGTTATAGGATAAGGATTAGATAGAGATAATGGGAGCCCCAAAAATCAAATTGCCACATTTTCCAACAATCCTTATAGTCTCTCTATAACCATGATAGCAAACCTATGGCACAAGTGCCCGAAGTGGCACGCGGAGCCATGTCGCCTGGCACGATCGGCGTCGCCCGTTCCTCTTCCGGGTTTCTGGCACGCATCTGGCCTTCGTGCGTGCGACAGTGCCGGAAACTGGAAGAGCTGGTCTTCCATTTTCCGGCATGAGCATGCACACCAGCCAGCTGATTGTCGCGCACGCATGCATGCCAGTAACCGGAAGACTAGCTGGCCGGTGCACATGTGCGTGCCGGAAACCGGAAGTTCATTTTCTGGTGCACGCATGCCCCCGGGCAGCTCCTCTTCTGGGTTACGGCCCTGACGAGTGCGCGTGCATTCCCTTTTTGGCACTCGGTGCCGAAAAGGTTTGCCATCACTGCTCTATAATATAGGTAGCCCTTGACTTATGACCACAATTGAGCCCAAAATTTCTGTTCTTAAGTTGAGGCATTTGTTAAGTGAATTTTGCCCCATTTTACGACCTTTCTTGCCTCAGGTGTTAAGTGAATCACTGCAGTTGATAAGTTAGTAACCAGATTATTAAGGGAATTTGGCATCCCGGTTGATTTTGCAAGGTCGCAAAAGGGGATCACATGACCTCGGGACACTGCAAACATCATAAATATGAGTCAGGTGCCAATCATCTGAATTTTGGTCACATGATGAGGGGGATGCTGGAAAGGTCGTAACTGTAAAAAAAGATCATGTCACCATTTTCAATGCTGTTGTAACTTTGAATGGTCACTAAATACCTGTGCTGAGTTACTTGACATTAGAAACTGATAGGGTGAATTAGCACCAGGTTTTTGTTTTTCTTTTTTTGACAGTAAGCAAACCACCATCTTAGATAACTATTACAAGACCACTTCTTTAGTTTTTGAATCATTGCAGACTGACGATACTCCGTTCCGAATCTGTGCAGATTTACTACATTTGATGTTGTCCACTTAAGCAGTAAGATTGTAAGGCTATAATTCTGGTCATTCAAACCATTCATTTTGGGGGGGGAAGTCTTTCCTTTCCATTTGGGATTCTCTTCATTCCTGGGGATTAATCTGAGAGAACATCAGAATATCCAGAGTGGCTTAAGTCACCTACCCAGATAAAAACATGGGAAAAGAATCACTTGCCTGAGATGGGTGGCTATAAAATTGAAAATAATAAAATAAAATTAATTAAATTAAAATAATAAAATAATGTAATAAAAATACATTAAAATACAATACAATAATAAAACAATAAAACAAAACAATACAGTACAGTACAGTACAGTACAGTACAGTACAGTACATGGTATGGTATGGTATGGTATGGGGTGGGGTGGGGTGGGGTGGGGTGGGGTGTGGGGGGGGGGGAGGGGTGGGGTGGTGTGTGGTGGGGGGTGGTGGGGTGTGGT
>QLTV01003097.1:3848786-3864134 GCA_003457575.1 Thermophis baileyi
GCTATACTGTTATTTACTTTAGTTAATTCGTTAGTTAATAGTGGAATTTACAATCCCAGGCGTGGAGTGTGCTGGCTTATCAAGGGTTTAGCCTAGAATTAAGAACTGTCTCTTTAAGACATAGCATTCTGGGGCATGTAGTCCATGCCGTGTAGTCCATGCCATGTGATCACAACAGTGTACTCTTATTGGTCATTGAAGTATGCCTGGGGGGCGGGAGTAATTGAAGTACGCTATCCCAAAGGAAGTCATTTTCAAGCTATCTACCGGGAAAGGATGCCTGAAGAGGGAGATGGGGAAGCATTAATCCTTTTTTACAATATTCGTGATGGTTCCAGATTATGACTGTAGATTCAGAAGAACTTCTACATAACCGTGAGTGTTGTCAGAGGATGCCTGAAGAATAAAATATAATCTGATTGAATGTACCATTGCGTCTGTGTTAAACTGCCTGATGATAGCATAACCAATCTACGCTTGATTCAGAACACTACCTTTCCTCACTTCTCTCTCCCCCTTCCCCTCCCCTTTCACTGCTGTTTTATTTACTTTTGTATTTTGCATTTTATAATACTTTATAACAGTGATGGCGAACCTTTTTTGGCTCAGGTGCCAAAAGGGTGCACGCGCGCATGATAGCGTGCACGTGGCTGCCCACACCCATAATGCAATGCCTTCCCCCCACGCATGTGCACCACCCCCGTGCCGCCCCCCCCCCGCATCCGCCCACCCTTTATTGCCACAAAAAAAGGCACCAGGTCTTACTTATCCAGAGCTCAGCTAGAGAGGCCTTCAGGAAATGCCTTTAGGAAAGGCCTCTGCAGCTGATAACAGAGCTCTGGATCGATCCGGAGCTCTGTTATCGGAGAGGCTTTCAGAAAAGCCTTGCCGACTGCAGAAGAAATGGGCCGAGGTGTGTGAGGCCTGGCTGCAACTGTCCAAAGCCGAAGAAGTTCCTGAAGACCTCTGACAGCAAAAAGGAGGCTGGGGGTGAGCACACAAGTGAACTTCCGGTTGGGCCGTGTTTCGCCATCCCCAGGGCAATGCCTCGCGTGCCCTCAGATATGGCTCTGTGTGCCACCTGTGGCACGCGTGCCATAGGTTCGCCATCACTGCTTTATAACCTAATAAAGAATGTTTGAACAGAAAAATTACAATATTACAAATGTCACCCTGAATGTTGCCTTAGCGTCTGTTTTCGTGTTTGGGTTGAATACAATTTTTGGCCTCCTGGCCATTTGCTTCCCTGACTTTGGCATTAGGAATTTTCTTCTCCTGACACCCAATATACTATTTTTTTAAAAAGAGCAACCAGCATAATATTTAAGCATGAAATTCCACCCCAAATGTCTTACATGTGTCTGTTTCTGTGTTGATTTTGGCCTCCTGGCAACACACATCCATGATCCTGGCATCCAGAATTTTCTTCCCTGGGCATCTGATATGGTCGATTTGATGGTGGCACAGTGGTTAGAATGCAGTATTGCAGGCTAATTCTGCCAACTGCCAGCAGTTTGATTCTGAGCGGCTCAAGGTTGACTCAGCCTTCCAAGGTCGGTAAAATGATCCAGATTGTTGGGGGCAATATGCTGACTCTGTAAACTCGCTTAGAGAGGGCTGTAAAGCACTATGAAGCAGTATACAAGTCTACGTGCTAGTGCTATTTTAAAAAAGAGAAACAGCACCATTTTTAGGCATGAAATTACACCCCATATGTCATTCTGGTGTCCATTTCTGCAGTTAGGTTGAAAAAAAAATTGGCCTCCTGCCCATTCGAGTCCCTGACCCTGGAATCAGGAATTTTCTACCCCAGGCATTGGATATGCTCGTGTTTTAAAAATAGCAATCAGCACCCCTTTTAAGCATGAAATTCTACCTCGAATCTCATTCTGGCATCCTTTTTTCTGTTTGGATTGGGGGGGGGATTGACCTTCTGACAACCTCCACATGCCTAGCCCCGGCATCAGGAATTTTCTTTCATGGGGACCAGATATGGTTGATTAAAAAAAAACACCACAAACCAGCACCATTTTTAAGTATGAAAATCCACCCTTGTCCCGGCATCCTTTTTTGTGCTCAGGTTCAACAAACATTTGCCCTCCCGGCTACCCGCATCCATCTATTCCGCATCAGGAATTTTCTTCCCCAGGCACCCTATATGGTCTATTTTTGGGGAAGGGAGAAAGTATTTCTCCAAGGAGGAATCACAGTAGGTGAGATGTAGTCTGGGTGAAAAGACGCTCTGCTTTATATGCTGGAATACAGTACATAAAGTTCATTTGGAGGCAGCCCATATTCTGGTTTATTGTGGCCTGATCCTGCCCTTAAATTTGAATTGTAGGCCACCCAGAGTCACTTGGTTGAGTTGCGCGACTATAAAAATTGAATGAATAAATATATATCAATAAAGAAATGAAATGAAAAATTACATAGTTTAGCCCCCCCAAATACAAGTGACCAAACAAGAGAATATATTATCCAGTGTATTTGGTTGCACAGAATTTTATTACAGATATCTGTATTCAATTTTAAGAAGAGCAATACTTACAACACTCTCAAAGGCCTGTCACATACAGCTTGTCTAGCAATAACTCTACAGACATTGCAAAGCAGTAAAGGTCCTGACAGCTCTTTTGCCTCCTGCAAGTCTCTTAGCTACATAATGAAAGTCGGCTCCCACCTGAGCATCTCTGTTCCTTCCTGGGATCTCTCTTGTCTTCTGCTAAGGCTAGGCAGGGAGGATCCTGAGAAGATCGGTGTTTCAGGATATTACACTGAGGGCCATTATTCCTATGGATTGTCCCTAGCATTCACCAATTGGAGGCTTACTATCTGTGAATGTATTGATTCCATTCTTAGCAGTTGTGCTACAAAACAAGCAGAATACTGAGGCAAAGACTCTGATACTTTCTTCCTCACCGGAGCAGAGGGACACAGCTTGTTGCAACCTCACTTCCTAACTATGATATCGGTAGCAGGACCTCCAGAATTCCCAAGCAGCAGAGCCAAAATCTGGCTGGGACTTTGTCAAATTGTTGTTCTAACCCATGGGAGATGGAGGGAGGATTGCAGTGGTGTCCCTGTGCTCCCAGCGAGGATGCAGGAAGGGAGATAGAAGTGTGGGGACAGTAGGCACTTTAGAGAGGGAGTTGGGTTAGAAGGAAAGGGTCTAAGTCAGTGATTGTGGACCTATGACGTGTGTCAAAGGTGACACACCATGATGTTTTGGATGACACGCCAGCATTCATCAATGCCTCACAGCAAATATTCTCAAAAGCATTCCTTGTTCTTGGGCACATACTATCATATGTGGTGGACTTGTGGTAAAGCAAAAAAGTTTTGGGGAAAAATACATAAATGGCTAGAAAAGATGATTGGAAAGCATGTAGATTTTAAACCTGAACTATTTTTACTAGGTATAATATCAGGTAAATTTGATAAGAAAAGTATGTATTTAACATTGCACCGGAGGTGGGTTCCTCCCGGTTCGGACCGGTTCTCCCGAACCGGTAACGACCCACTGGTGACATCACGATGATGTCACCGATTTGGTTCGGTCGGTGCCGGTCTGTGGGCGCCGCCATCTTTTTTTAAAAAAAAAATTTTTGAATTAAAAAAAAATTCTGCGCATGCGCAGAAGCCGAGTTTCCAGCACTGCACATGCGTCGCCATCTTGTTTTCGGCGTTTTTTAATTTTTTAATTTTAATTTTTTGAATTTTTTTTACTGCGCGTGCACCCACGAGGCACGGCCATGAGGCGCAGGAGGAAGTGAACTGGCAGCGAGGTAAGTTAGAACCCACCCCTGCATTGCACGTCTTGATAGCAGTGAGGATTGTATTTGCGCAATGCTGGAAAAATGAAGAAACACCATGAGATGAAGAAATAATTAAGAAGATACTAGAGTGTGCAGAAATGGACAGACTGACATTAAAAATGAAACAGAAAGAAGACACAGAATATTATCAAACATGGAATCTATTTTATCAGTGGTTGGAAAAAAGGGGCGGAGATTAAGAACGTAATATGTATTGTTAAGCAAATTAAATACCCAGACAACACGATGTGTATTAAGCACTAAGAAATGTAATTAATAAAAAAATAATTTTTAAAAAAAGCATGCCTTGTTCTCATGGCATTTTCAGTAGCTGTGGAGGCCATGCAAAAAGGGGTGCGCCCTCATGCGGCTTCTGGAGCCTCCAGAAATTGTGGGAGAACAGGATGTGCTTTTGTGCCATTTTGGAGGTTGCAGAAGCTGCAGGAGAGCATTTTCCGTAGCTGCTTCAAGAGTGAAGGCCTTGTACAACCCAAAGCAGCCTTTGGTAGGCCACAGAAGCCTGTCAGCAGAAAGAAAAGACTGCCTGAAAATAAGCAGACCCTTGGAAGTGCTGGGCCACAGGGGCAATTGCACCGTTCTTGTAGGCTAGCATGCCTTGGGAAATGACACAAGGCAACCTTTTTGAGTGGCAACAATATCTCTAGTGGTGAAGTTGAGACCTGTGTCTCTACTTCAGGTCCAGCCTTGGCGCTGCTGCTGAGGGCTGCTCTTCAGAATGGCCTAGATGGGTGGGGAGGAAATAGAGCAGGGGTGTCAAACTCAATTTCATTGAGGGCCGCATTAGGGCTGTGGTTGACCTCGGGGGGTTGGGTGGACGTGGCCAACTGGGTGGGTGTGGTCAACTGAGTTGGTGCAGCCAGCTTGATGCCACTCCCCAAACTGTTGGCATGTTTCCTCTTCGCACTGGGTAGACCGGGCCGAAGCCACGCTGGCCCGATGTTTCCTCTTCGCACTGGGTAGACCGGGCTGAAGCCACGCGGGCCGGCCCCTTACATTTTCCAGGATGGCCCCGCGGGCTGGATCTGACCACATCGTGGGCTGGATCTGGCCCGGGGGCCTTATGTTTGATACCCCTGAAATAAAGAATTTGGGGGGTGGGGAGAGAGTGACATGCCAGTTAGGCATTTGCTGAATTTTTGACATGCAGAGTCCAAAAAGTTCACCATCACTGATCTGTGTTGGAGTTTCACTTCTCTCCAATCTTTATTCCTTGGCTGGGCCTGACCCCTCCCTGCTTGCCCTTGGAGTCTGTGGCCTGGGTCTCCAGGCAGGAGTGGCATTTCCTGGCACTACTGTGGCATTGGAGCTGCTGCTGTCAAGACTGCTGCTGCTGCTTCTGCACATGAGCACCTCTTGGTTCAACCTTTCTCCCCACGATGGTCGCTCACAGGTGGGCTGGCATTCCTTCTCCAGTTCCTCATCTGTGTCTGAATCTGGGGCTGTGTGCCGGCGGATCCTCAACATGGCTTCCTTCAGATCGCAAATATAAGACTGGCTTTGGGCAGAAATCCCTGGCTCTTCTTTCCTTTGTGGCAGGCCATCAGTTCTTGGACAAGGGGATGCTGCAGACCCTTTTCCTTCCAGGTAGGTTGGCTCCTGCTTTGCAGGCCCAACCTGGGAATGGTTTGGTGTTGGAGGTCCAGAAAGTTTCCTAGGACTCCCTGGAGCAGAAGGCATCCTCTTCACCTTCTCTCTTCCAGAACTGTCCCCAGGTATAGCACCATTCTCCGATCTGGGGATCCTGGGTGCCATAATTCCCTGCTCTGCCTCTGTGACCCCCAACTCACACAAGGGGAGGCCCAATATGCGAGCAGCCCGTTCCTCCATTAAGGTAGGGCCTGGAGAGCTAGGAGATGTGGGGTTTTTTATGGTACCTGCCTCTCCCTGGGCCAGGTAGCAGACTTGCTCCATTCGGGGTGATGGAATGTAGTGAGCCTGGATCACCACACAAGTGGCATCAATTACAAATAGACCCCCATGCCTTCGAGGCATGGACTTGGACAAAGCTGCCTGACTCCCTGCAAGTTTCCTGGAAGGGCTTGGTTTCTTCCACCTGGGGAAGAAGTCTTGGCAGCGTTTCTCTTTTGCTCTGCTCCCATCCCTCTTGGATCCACACCAACCGGCTGCATGGCTAAAGCCCCATCCAGCAGGAAGGATGTGTTGGGAAGGATGGCAGGGCAGTGGCATGACCTGGCTCCTCTTATTCACCAGAGGAAGGGTGTGACTTCGGTGTTGGGGGCTAATGTCCCAGCCAGAGCCCAAATGGGATGGGAACCTGGCCTTCTCTGACTGCATCCTTGGGCCACCCCACGTTCTGGCTCCTGAAAGATAACTCCAGCTGCCTGGCATTTTAGTCTGCCACCTGCCTGCCTTCCTCCCAGGCGTGTGAGTCAAGGGCTCTGACTCACAGCCCACTTCTCTCTCTCGGTATTTCTTAGCAGCTCCAGTTTGGATAAGCTTCCCTGCTGAATCTGACTTGCCTGCCCGTTGCTGGGGCTGCACTCTATGGTGGGAAGCCTCATAAGAGGGAGGAGCAAGGTAGGGTGGAGGATGAGGCCAGTTTTCTTTGCGTGGGCCCTGTTGTGCCCGCAGGCGCAGAAGCATGTGAGCTTCATAGCTTGGGGGTGCCCTGGCAGGGAGCTCCCTCCTCTTCTTGGCAGAGGCTCCTTGATTCCATCTGCAGCTGACCAAAGAACCTTCAAGTGCTGGGGCTTTAGGATCACCCTTGGTTGTGTGGTTGGCTCCCCAGCTCATCTCCCTTTGGCAAACTGGATTGTACCCATCATAAGAAGGGCTATGGTGCTGTGGGGCCTTTGGGGAGGAAGCTGTCCTCTTCCCCCATCCTTTCCTTGAAAACCAGTGGCCTTCCTGCTTCAGAGGGCCCCAGCCAGCTGGAAATTGGGCATCATGCCAGTTGGTTGACTCCTGAAGCACATGGAAACTGGGACAATGGCGGCAAGGTGAAAAGTCAGACATGAGTCGCTTCTCCAAGAGGCTGCAAAAGACAGAGAAAAAGACAATGAGACTCGAGCAGAAAGTCCATCAAAAAATTGTAGTCTGTGCTGACTATCTTGGCACAGCATACAGTAGCTATCAAGCATTAAAGGCAACGTTGGCCCCATTTTTAATGCAGCTCAGAGTTGCTCCTTTTTCCTTTGACCCTGTTTTAGTTCAGCCCTTTAGCCATGCTTCTGTTAAGAAGGGACAGTGAAGTTAGAAACCATTTATTAGATCATTTATTGATCAGCCATTACTTGAGCTAGCTCAGTGCTCTGCCAACTTCATTCTAAGACTGTAGGCAAGAATTCCAGTTCTGCCTGTGAAGGTACCAGGGACTAAATCTGCCACTTTCTGTGTGCAAAGCAGATGTTCTACAATTGAGAATTATGTTCAGGTTGAGTTTTTCCACGTTGTCTTTTAAAAAAGCTGATTATGGAGCACCAACCGATAGCCAGCACAGCACCCAGCTGGATTTCTGTACTACAATTCTAACCAGAATTCCCTCTCTTTCCTATCACTCCATTTGTAACATCTTTTTATCCCAACTCACCTTGCCATTGGAAGTGACTTAAGATTATTTGAAACTTGAGTTTCCAAACTTCTACATTTTCAAGGAGTGCTGATGGAGGAGGCCAATGAGCATATAAAAGAGAGAAATTCTAGACATAAGAGAGTCGCAACAATCCCAAGTCTTCCAATCTCCATTCTCCATTGTTAATGTTCCATTGTTAATTAACCTGGTAAGCATGCAGGACCATGTTTTTAAGATACTCAACTTGCTTCAAATTGGACCATTACCCGTAAATGTGAGTTTCTGTATTTGATATTTATCATGGTAAATACTAGCATTTGCTGCAATAAAGTACTTTCTATTTCAATGACTTTCCCACACTGCAACCATAATGCATTTGACTCCTATGGATAAACTGGCTGGAAATGAAGCTGGCTTAAAAAAAAAAACTTCTTGGATTTCAGCCTTTCCTCTGTTTTGACCCAGGTGATGGCTGGTGTATTCTGTCTGGACCATGCTTACTGATGGATTCCTCTATTTTTTTATTCCTTCCAGCTGTGCTGGGAAGCAAGCACCAAATGCCTTCATTTCCACGAGGGGGAGGGTTGTCTTTGGAAGACAATAATAAACCTTTCATATGAGTCACCCTCCATTGATTTCCCCTTATACTTAACACCTTTCCATCTGGTGCGTCTACCAATGAGGAGGGAAGAGAAGGGAAAAGAAGGCCAGTCTTATCATTCTTTCTGTCACTTGAGCTAAAAGAGGAATTTGGCAGAACTGTTGCCAGTTTCAGCTGATCCCAAAAGAAAAAAGAAAAAAAGATCCACGTTTTCACTGTTCCATCAATGAAATTGTTAAAAGGGGGGCCCAGTGTGAAACAATGAGGAACTGTGGGGACCACAGTCAAGGAGTGAGGTATTCCTGCACCAGCGGATAGTCACCAATTGGAGTGGAGGCATTGACCTAGATCAAAAGAAGGCACAGCTGGTGAACTGGACAGCCCACATAGGTTGGCACAAGTTAAAAGGCATTGCTTTTGATCCAAAATAGGAATAGTAGGGGGAAGCTCCCTTTGGGTGGACTGTGGGTAGGTGGAGGCTGGCATTTTGTGTTTCTATCTTCAAATCATGGTTAATGGCCCATACCCTGGCTCAACCTGGCCGTGCACATCGGCCAACAGGATGAATCCACCTTCCTTGGACATTCTTTTGGATTGCCACATCAAGATAGTGGTGTAATAAAAAATAAAAATATGTCCCTTCTTCTTGAAAGCATTTTTTATATTTAGAATTCTTACAACTTATGGAAATCCATGGTGATGATAATAATACTAGCAATGTTTGCAGAGAGCAGGAGTAAAAGGAATGGTTTATTTAAGGTCATTCTATGCTGCCAGCAGAAGAGAAATTTGAATCAAGGATTCCTTGCCTCAAATATTTGCCCTCCGTCCAGACCAATTCTGCCCAGCCACAATATTCATCCTCTTCCTAATCCAGCCTGTATGCTCTATATGCACCATAGCTGTAGACTACGATATTTTGGGTTTGTAGTGTATATACAGTACACACAGCATTTGTCAGTACCCTACCCTCTTGACCAGGGGTGTCAAGCTCGTGGCGTCACCGTGGCATCACGTGACGTATCGGGACTTTTTCCCCCTTCACTAAACCGGGCATGGGCATGGCCAGCGCGTGACGCATCCAGTCCACGGGCCACGAGTTTGACAGCCCTGCTCTTGACCTTTCCTCTTTTACCTAGCAGTCCTAGGTAATCACTTCTTCTGTCAGTCCACCACTGTGTTTCACCAACTTCTTCAGTTCTCCTGAGTTTTGTCCATCTCTCATATGCCACAGAACTCAGCAGCTGCACATTTCAGTCTAAACACCAACACTCTTCTGTTCTTAGAGCTGCCCCTGCTTAAAAAGAGGACTTGGCAACTAGCTAGTAGGAGGAGGGATGAGCTAAATTTAATGCATATATTGATTCACACGAATGTGCCATCATTTTAAATCTCCATTGGTATTTTTGAATGAGGAGATTCAGGAGTCATTAGTAAGCTAGCTAGCTGGGATGGGAAATAATTCTCAAGTTCAGTTATTGCTATTTATTTCATCCGCAGATCTTTCTGCAAAAATGGTTTACTGTTCTTGAATCTCCCCATTGAATCTTAGTATTGCCAGCCTGCAGAAGGCAAAAGCTTGATCCAAGATTACTTGCCAAGCTGTGATTTGAATCTGAGTCCACCTCCCTTTTCCAGCCCCATGCATCTCCCATGCATCTCTACTCTAGGAATCAGCTTCAGCTGAAGTGAAGCAATAAAAAAGAGTGCATCTGAACATGTGTAGAACAAAACCTTTCTTCCTTTTTTGCATCACTTTATGTAGTTACACCGTGGATTTAAGCAAGTTAGAATTTCCAGTTTTCATTTATGATCAAAAAATATCCGGGCCATCAGGAATTTTTTTAAAAAAAACTGCTCCAGACATAACCACCAGTGAAAATTTACATAATAGGAGCAGTTCTTCTCCGGCACAGTTGCACAACTGTAGGATAGCAGTTAAAAAGATGTGCTATGAGCTCACAAGCCCCCAGTTCAAATGCCAACCCAGCTTTAGCCTGCTTTATTCTCTCGTTCTGTCCTTAATCTATACTGCTTTGCCTTTTCTAATGTTGTACACATAAAGTTATTCAGGAAAGGGCTAGATGGGTGACACTTGGCCAATAAAGAATTCTATTCCATTCCATTCCATTCTATTCTACAGTATTCTGTTCTGTTCTGTTCTGTTCTGTTCTGTTCTGTTCTGTTCTATTATTCTATTCTATTCTATTCTATTCTATTCTATTCGGTGAAGATAAGATGAAGCTAAGGAGAGTTTTTCTTCTAAAATATCCTCATGTCTATTAAAGTGGGGAAAAAACCTCACACCTTCCATGTATTAGTATTCTGCTCAGGCCAAAGAGTCCTATTCTAGTCCTTCTTAGCAACTCATTATTGGACTCATAGTATCATTCCTTACTTCCATCTCAGCAAATCCTCCGGACAGATCAGCCCAACCTCTCTGCCTTCTTGGCAAGTTAGCAGAGCCCCCTGCTGTTCAGTCAGTTCCCTCCCCAAGATTTTAGCACTCACGTGTACTGCCCAGCCATACTGTGGTACATCGAGGGGACCCAGTAGCCTTGCCTAGTCCACGCCCCGGGCTCCATGATACTCCGACTAGAACAAGAGACTGTGTTAAATTCAACCAGGAGCAGGTTTTGCCTCTCGCAGACTTGAAGCCGCCTGGCATCTCCCTGATTCAAACACTCAAACATCATCTTAGTTGCCGGGACATGTAGCAACCGCACGAGCCTGCAGCCGTACCACACGAGGAAGGCTGAGAGTGCATCACACCCACACAGCACATGGCAGTCAAGTTGCCTGTGCACACGCATGGAGAAGAAAAAAGAGGGAGGGAGGGAGGGAGGGAGGGAGATCTGCCAGCAGCACTATCTAAGGTCATGGAGAAAGCAGGATGCTCGGGGACAGAGAGTTACAGGTGAAGAGAGGAGAGAGAGATATATATACAGTACAAATGTGCGTAACTCAAAGGCAGGTTAGGAAACAAACTACACCCAGTGAGAAATTCTCACATGGCTACACGCTGTTCCATACAGAGATAGCACCTCTGCTATCACAAGCTGCTGCAAAAGCAGTTACACAGCAACAGCTACCCAAGATAGGATAGCACAAGGACATACACATAGAGGAAAGCTCTCTTTCCTTTAGGCATTGAAGGGGCACAGAAGGATTGCACGAAGGGCTCCATACTCAGGCCAGCACCCATCCTGGTGCTGCTTCCTTCATGGGGTTCATTTACAAGCCTTCTGGAAACTCTTTGAATTATAATACAGTACAGTCTCTCAAGTGGTTCCTGCTTTTCTTTAATTCTGTGTTAAATGACAGCTAATGAACAAAGCATTTTAGTAAACTGGATATGTGCTGAAAGAACAGTTGTATTTGAAACATTGAAAATACAGATTTTAACCTTGTTTTGAGTTTGGTCTCTGTGTTTTTATTGACTGCCATCATCATTGCCCCTGGTTTTGCCTTATTCTGTATCCAGTCACCTTTGACAGGCCATTAAGATGGGTGGTCTTTGAATGCCGTTGCAGAAAATAACCCTTCAGTTAGAGTTACATGGGGCAAGTCTAAAAGGTCCCAGGGCCTTGTCACATTGCTATCCACACCAACAAGAAATTGTTTCACCGAATGCCTTCCTGTAGGAATCAACAATCATTAATCTTGGATGTGTGGTGCTTCCTTATAGAGAAAGGCAATAGATTTGCATGTTTATCAGGTAAAAGATTCCACAGGAAACTGAAGATTTATGTTGGATCCCTGGATAAATTGTTCTACTTTGTGCTAACCAACTGATTTGCTGCTCTGGATATGATAAAGAGGGAGGGAGGGAGGGAGGGAGGGAGGGAGCGGGGGGGGAATAGGAGAGGGAATAGGAGAGGGAGAGATCTTATGAATGAAGGCAAATATACGTGACCCAGGATAAAGTTGCAAGATCCAATCTGGGTTGGTCACTGGAACCAGAGATTTTGTCTTCCGAGCTTTCGGATTCGTGCTGGAGGCCATCTTCAGGGAACTTCTCTCTACTGGAATATGTGCTTTGGGCTATTCTATGAGTCGTATTTATGTGGTGCCTTCCTATTGGTTGATTGGCCTGTTGATGGCTGGCAATTGCCTGTTGTTTCCTTGTGCTGCCAAGCCCTTGGCTCCTAAGTAACTGATGAGCTGGTGGTAAATCAACACTCCTGTTATCTGACAAGAGGCCCATTTCCCAGGCTTCAATCTTATGAGAGATCTAATGCTGATAAAGATAGGTTGAGTGTGCATCATAGTATTTGTCTGCAGACTAAAAGCATAAATCTTTATCCATCTCAGAATCCCAAACTGGAATATATCACATTTGAAAAGACTCGTATATCCATTAAAAAAAACCCACCACGATTCCAGTCCCTGACATTTGTAATTCGGCCTTATGTTCTCCTTATCTCCTTGACTGCCCTATTTTAGAAAGCAATGGAAAGACCAAAGAGGAGCAATGGTCACTTCTATTTACTTTTCCCTCTCCCGAACTTTCTGGTAGGTGGCGGCATTTGGCTTCAAAAAAATATTAATAGAATCAATAGGAAGAAGGGAGGGTCCACTCAGAAAGATCTCATGGACAGTATTTTGAAAAGGAGCTTCAAAACCTAAAACTGGAGTCCACTCAGGGGTGGGTTCTGGATCCGTTTGCTGCTGGTTTGCTCAGGGTCACGCCGTGCACGCAGCAATCAAAAAATAGCTTCTGCGCATGCGCAGAAGCAAAAATCCAAGATGGCAGCGCCCACGGAGACACCGATGGAACCGGCTCCGTGACGTCATTGCCGAGCTACTAACGGTTCTAAAGAACTGGTTAGAATCGGTAGGAACCCACCTCTGAGTCCACTATATATTTCACCATGACACAGCAAGAAAAAAGATGACATGAGCATCATTTCTCCTCAGGGCCTCAAGGCGTGCCTAATCATATAGGAGAGAAGTCCAAAAACAGAGCTTTTTCAGGCAAGGGCATTCTTGCAGAGCTGCTGTAAGGCCTGGACTTTGCAGCCAGCTTGGCCTAGGCAAATTCTGGCAGCCTTCCCATCAGCTCAGAGAAGAATATGCTGGAGAGGAACTCGGATCTTACCAAAGTTTTGTTCCTTATCCGCACCCTGAGCTCAGTTATGCTCATTGTGTTGTTGGCAACAGTAGGATGGAGCCTGGCCCCATCTCTCATTTTCTCTCCCAACTCCTTTGTTGCTCTTATTCTCAAGAATTAAGTGTTCACCCTTCACTCCCAGGTAAATGCAATTGTTTCTTTTCCACCCCCACCCTCCAAAATTTCCCAGTAAATAAGAGACTTCAACAGAACTCCCACACCAGCTCTAAGTGAAACCTAGCAACTGAGCGCCAGCATGGCAACTGCATTGGCAACAGACGGCAACAACAGCAGTGGTTAGCAGAACTGCCACTGACACAACCCCTCTGATTATAGGGGGCGGGGTTGGGGGAAAGTGATTGGGGCTTGGCATTTGTTCCTGTATCACTGTTTTCAAAAAGCCAATGACAGAGTCTCCAGATGCAGAGATCCTGGTACTAATTATTGCTACGTGGTGTACAGAACGCTTATAGATCACATAATAATCCTGAAAGGTCATTATGATTTTTATGTAAATTGGAACTACTAAGATGAGCTTTACCACTTTTAAAAGCGAGCTATAGATAGGATGCAGAGCATAGCTTCTTGAATACCTTAATGCCATTAGAGTGATGGTTGGAAGATTTGATACTTTCTTCTATGCAGTCAAGTAACACATATGTGCACGTTGATGCTTTCCTGTTATGTTGCTTCTGCATTTCTACACATCAATTGGAAAGCACAGGGCAAGTTGTGGGTGTGTGTGGGAGGGGGGGGTACTTAGAATGAAGGAGTTGGCAACAAGCTACTGCAATGTCTCCCCCAAGGATACATTGAAGGAATTTTTCCAGCAATGTTTTTCTCAGCAGCCCGCAGCTTCATTTTTGGCCTGTGATATAGAATGGAATGGAATGGAATGGAATGGAATGGAATGGAATGGAATGGAATGGAATAGAATAGAATAGAATAGAATAGAATAGAATAGAATAGAATAGAATAGAATAGAATAGAATAAGAATAGAATAGAATAACAGAGTTGGAAGGGACCTTGGGGGTCTTCTAGTCCAACCCCCTGCTTAGGCAGGAAACCCTACACCACTTCAGACAAATGGCTATCCAACATCTTCTTAAAAACTTCCAGTTTATCTTGATCATTCTTTAACTAGCTTTTCCTCAGTACACCAGTACAGTTCTGTTCTGTTTTTTTGGAGAATAATTTATTTTATTTTATTTTATTTATTTATTTTGTCAAGTATGTATTTGGTAATATACATAGATATAACATTATTTATATACATAAGATGGGTACAAATAAAAGGGAACATTTGGACAGGGACGGTAGGCACGCTGGTGCGCTTATGCACGCCCCTTACAGACCTCTTAGGAATGGGGTGAGGTCGACAGTAGACAGTCTAAGGTTAAAGTTTTTTGGGTTTGGGGAAGAAACCACAGAGTCAGGTAGTGAGTTCCAGGCATTGACCACTCTGTTGCTGAAGTCGTATAATGCTGCTGATGGATAGACAGCAAATCAACCGGAGGTGTGAGCCCCTTGGCATAATTATTTTCCAATATTCTCTTGGGTTTGAAAGAATAAAACTGTATTTCTGGGCCTGTAAAACCATCATCAGATCAGTCCCAAAAACAAAGCGAATACGTAATATTTCCTGGCACAGAGAGCTCACCTGTTATATCTGTAATCGGATCTATTTTACTTCTGTGTTAAACTTGTCGCCTTTCCAAAATCTGACAGGAAAAGGTGGACAGGAGACTTTACATTGGGAAAAGTGCTGAGATGAAAAATTTTCTGCCATGCAGTCCAGCAAACCAAATGAATGGATACTGTTTGCCTGAGGCCTCCAGCATGCCCCATTGGAAAAAAAATGAAACAATTGCTAGTATTCCTGCTTTCCCAGCACAGACCAGTGGTGGGTTTCAAATTTTTTTACTAACGGTTCTGTGGGCATGGCTTGGTGGGCGTGGCAGGGGAAGGATACTGCAAAAGCCCCATTCCCTCCCCACTCCAGGGGAAGGATACTGCAAAATCCCCATTCCCTCCCCACTCCAGGGCCCATTGGAAAAAAAATGAAACAATTGCTAGTATTCCTGCTTTCCCAGCACAGACCAGTGGTGGGTTTCAAATTTTTTTACTAACGGTTCTGTGGGCATGGCTTGGTGGGCGTGGCAGGGGAAGGATACTGCAAAAGCCCCATTCCCTCCCCACTCCAGGGGAAGGATACTGCAAAATCCCCATTCCCTCCCCACTCCAGGGGAAGGATACTGCAAAATC
>QLTV01003097.1:3869030-3890251 GCA_003457575.1 Thermophis baileyi
CCCATTTTCTCCCCACTCCAGGGGAAGGTTACTGCAAAATCCCCATTTTCTCCCCACCCCCGGGGACGGTTACGGCAAAATCCCCGTGCCCTGCCCACTCCGGGGGAAGGTCACGGCGGACCCACTTTTCCTTTTCCTCCCCCCTCCAGGCCAGGGATACTGCAACTTCCCCTTTCCCTCCCCCCTCCAGGGGAAGGATACTGCAAAATCCCCATTCCCTCCCCACTCCAGGGGAAGGTTACTGCAAAATCCCCATTTTCTCCCCACTCCAGGGGAAGGTTACTGCAAAATCTCCATTCCCTCCCCACTCCAGGGGAAGGTTACTGCAAAATCCCCATTTCCTCCCGATCAGCTGGGACTCGGGAGGCAGAGAATAGATGGGGGCGGGGCCAGTGAGAGGTGGAATTTACCGGTTCTCTGAACTACTCAAAATTTCCGCTACCGGTTCTCCAGAACTGGTCAGAACCTGCTGAATCCCACCTCTGGCACAGACCAATATGCAGATGTTTTACATTGTCATACCAAGGACATCATCTAAAACCAGCTTTCATAATTTAACTATACAGAAAAAAAACAGGCTCTGAAATGAGCAATTTAGTACCAGACAACCTGGTAAAGAAATAGAGCCTGTTTGATGCAGTGGTTAAGGGGGTGGCCTAGAAACCAAGAGATTGTGAGTTCTACTTCTCCTTTAGGCATGAAAGCCAGTTAAATGACTTTGGGCCAGTCATTCCCTCTCATTCCACATCACTTCACGGAGTTGTTGTTGAGAGGAAAATAGAAAGAGGAAAGAATATTATGCATGTTTGACACCTTGAGTTACTTATAAAATAATACAAGTAATATATACAGTAATATATATTATAGATCAGTGCACTCTGATTCTCTTGGATAAATCAAGTACGGTAAATCATCACCACCCTTCTCTCTCTCTCTCTCTCTCTCTCTCTCTCTCTCTCACACACACACACACACACACACACACACACCAACCCACACAGTCTTTTAACACATGCAGCATGTGTTTTCCCTGTGATCCACATTCAGAATCAAGAAATGCAAACCTACCTCCACATCCACACCTGTGAGATGAAAATATTTTGGTACTGTATGTCTTCCAGCACTTAGACTTATAGACCGCTTTACAGTGCTTTACAGCCCTCTCTAAGCAGTTCACAGAGTCAGCATATTGCCCCCAACAATCTGGGTCCTCATTTTACCCAACTCGGAAGGATGGAAGGCTGAGTCAACCTTGAGCCGGTGAGATTTGAACTGCCGAACTGCAGCTAGCAGTCAACAAGGCTACTGCTTGTCACGTTCTATCAGCTCTGAATCTATGCTTGCATCCCTCTTTTTTATCCATGGTTCCCACTCTCCCCAGTCCTTTTGTCCTACTTGAGATAGTTGAAATCAGCAACCCAGAAGCTCCTGGTCACCCACCTCCTCCTCTTATCAGTCCAGTTCTGTCTTCTATTAGCAACAGATACAGAATATTTAAAGCCCAAATTGTCCCAACCCAGGGGGTGCAGCCTTAACCATTCTCTGCTTGTCCTACTCCCACCCTGTGGGGAATGTGCTGTATCAACACTCGTGTGCCGTGTGGGGGTGGAGGAGCGAAGACCAAAAGTAATTGCATGACGGTAGAACAGATTCAGACTATTGGATACAATGCAGTTCTGGTCTGTCCTCCACATATTTTCTTGGGGGGGAACAACCTGCTCGCCAGTCATCTTCCAATACAGGCTGTAGCAGCATTCTTCCCGATTGTGATTCAATGTGTAGTGCAAGAGCAGAGTGTTGGACTCAGATGGAGATCCAGGTTCAAATTCTCCACTGGACCGTGAAGTTCATTGGGTGACATTGGATCACCTATCAACTCACACTCGAGCATCTGACAAGGTTGCTTTGAGGATAAAACTAAGGAGACAGGTGCATGAGAAGAGGTAAGGTTCATGATTGGTTCATAATGCACTGTTTTCCCACCTGGATGTCTAAGGCTGCAAGTGGCTATGTGGATGAAGCCCTTTCCTCTGGTTTTGGGGTACATTCCCCAAGAGATTGCAGATATATAGGTCCCAGCCAATACAAAATGTTATACTCTACCTATTGATCAGAGATCTTTCCAAGAACTTTAGCTCAGTAACTTTCCCATAACTCAAGGTTACAAATTCTGGGCAAAGGAACCATCCGAGGATGGGCTAGAGGAGAAACCAAGCGAGATTCCATGGTCTCAAGTAGCAGAGAAATGAACAGATGCTATGTATCCAGCAATCTTGGCCCCATCATATCAAGATGGTAGCCCACTAAGAGTTCACTCCTTTTCCAAAACCAGCCAGTTAAGCAGTCACCAGCTTTTTTACCCAGGTTGTTACCCACCACATAAGCATAATTTCCTAACAGCCTCAAGTAAGCCACTAGTAATTTCAAAAGAGCTTTGCTTGTAGCCTTCTTTCTTCACCCTGAGAGCTCATCTTCATTGTCTGTAGTGTTGGCTTACTCAGTGGTGGGCCACTCCATTCCCGAGGGCCTATCTTGCTCATCTGCCATCTCCTCTTGCTACCGTGTTTCCCCAAAAATAAGACCCTGTCCTATATTTTTTTTGAACCCTGAAATAAGCGCTTGGCCTTATTGCCATGCACTCAAAAGCCCGATTGGGCTTATTATCAGGGGATGTCTTATTTTGGGGGAAACAGGGTAGGAGATGGCATTCTCACCCATGGCTCCAGCTAAGTGCCTGAGGATTTCTGCCTTTTAAAAAAAATCACAGGCAGAACAAATAGGCATCTAGTAACTGGGTAGGGATGCTGGCTCAGCACATTCCTGGCCATAGGGAGGCTGGGGAGGAGGGACTGGGACAGAGACACCAATTAAGGCCTTGGAAGTCAATGCAAGATAGGAGAAGGGGAGGGGGACTAGTCATTTTGGCTAGACTGGGGCTCAAAAAGAACATGGAAAAAATATGCAGCTTGGAAGACTGTTGTGGCCTACAAGAACTATCATTTCCAAATGGAGGAGAAAACCCTTGAATCACTGGCCTTTGAACTGAAGTCGCAGGCCGAGCTGATATAAGCAATGAAGTAGTCAGCAATTTCTCTTCATTTTGGAGCACACAACATATAACAGAAGTGGAATTTCAGAGACATTAGTGCATAGGTTTCCAATCTTGTTGAACTAATAAATACATTTTTAATTTTGAAAATATATTCCAAAGGATTGCAGGGAACTGCATGTATAAATGTGTGTGTGTGTGTGTGTGTCTATATGTATGTGAATGTATGTATATATGTGTGTGTGTGTGTGTGTGTGTGTGTGTGGGGGTGTGTGTGTGTGTGTGTGTGTGTGTGTGTGTGTGTAGTGCAAAAATGCAAATGTGAGACTCAGTAATCACAGAAGTGAAGTAACAGAAAAGCTGCTATCTGAAGAAATTTGTCATTAGACTTGCTGTGCTCTTGAGCTGATTAACTCAACACTCCTTGAGAAATACTGATGTCAAAGATGCAAAAAATCAAACTCTTGAATACAGACATAAAGATTATATGATGATGTTCTTACATGCATAGCTGCAGAGGTACAATAGCCTCGAATTATATAGGTACCTGGAGCAGCAAATATGTAAGAAAGGGAGAAGCATCCAATTTCAAAGTCTCAAAATTAAAATTTGGGGAAGTGAAATTATGGAGAAAACATACCTACCCGGACCAAATGATGTTCTGAAATAACATTCATGAATTAAGCTGACGTGCAGGCTAACGTCGGTCTCTGAGGTCAGAATAATCTTCCTCTCCTTTCTACGCTGCTTGCCAAGATCCATTCATTATTCAGAAAATGCAGGTTAAAATTTCAGATTGATCTTTTATTAAGTACAGACTCTCAAAAATGTAGTAAATAATAAAAGGAAGGCTTTTCAGGGTTAAGGTTAACTCCTGTCCACGGACTTGAAATAATTACCAAACATACTCTCAAGCCCCCCTTAAGGTGACACAAAAGAACTCTTGAAAGCTTTCTCCTTGAAAGTCAAAGTATGGACAGAGGAATGGAGATAGGGAATACAACTTTACAAAAATATATATTGTACAATTTACCTGGAGAGGAAAGCAATATAGGAATGTGCAAAAGAGATAGCATTCTTGGCAAGGCAATATCTTTACAATAGGGAAAGACATACTTTAGTAAAGAGGAATAGGCCCTGGTTTTCCAAAAAAATAAATAAATTGTGTTGCAAACAAGATCAAAATGTTTCCAGGCAGGATCATTTCTGGCTCTGGTCCTTTCACAGGGAAGTATTAAAAGAAGACAAATGAGGCCACTCCCTGCACAGATCAGCAAATTCAAATAGTGCAGGAAGCCAAACGGTATCACACCATCCTGGCCCCAAAAGGGATTTTTAGCTCCAATGATGAAATTGGTTCCATTTGGAACATCTAAAACAAAGTTTAGCTCTGCTACAAGGAAGGGCACTATGAGCAATGGGAGCTGGGTAGCATAAAGATGCCTATCAGGGAGTCTCAGAAGGGGAGAAAGTCATTGATGGACATTGCAGGTGATACTTGGATAGGGTTTCTCACTCATTTACATACATTTCTTAAGATGCACATGACATGCAAAGGATGTGCAAACCAGTAAATGGAAGAACTGTCACGTACTGCACTTCTGCTTTCACTTAAACTCAGAACAAGATTCCCCAAAGATCTATATTCTGGATATTTTACAGTTCTGTGTCCACACATGGTTATGTCACACTCCCCCAGGAAATCTGACACATGCTCTTCCCATCCCAAAATGGCCAGTGTTGTAACTGAGGCTACATCCCGAGTACAAAATCAGTGTTTCTAAATCAAAGGAACAGCAGGCCTTGAAGATTCAGGAAACCAAGATTTGAAGAGGGAGACGCCATGAGAACGAACTCCGTGAAGATTGGCTTGTAAGTGGATCACGTGGCCTCCTTTACGCTGCAGCTGTTTGGCTAAAAGAGTGATAAAGGAAGGACAGCTGTGCCATATTTCAGGCCCAAATGAGTTGATTCAGCCCTCTTGCTGCTGACCCCCCGGCAGCATTAGCGCTTGCAGAATATCAGAGAGGGAGATGATGCCTTTCACCACGTCGTTTTCATCTACCACAACCAGCCGATGAACCTGTTGGTTACAGAAAGTTTTGTGAGGGCCTATTTTACACAATGAAGAATTTGGTGGTCATCCCAGGATGATAGCCTGATACAATTGTCTAGACCAGTGGTTCTCAACCTTTTTTTGACCATGCCCCACCTAAGCATCTCTAAAATCCTGATCCCCACCCCACCCTGTGACATATAATTCTTACTATTCAAAAAGTGAACTCCTATTCACGCGGAGGAAGCCTAAAAGGCCATTAACTTGGTTTAAACAAGGTTCCAATTGCCCCCATTAAAAATCAAATTGCCCCCTGTGGGGCATGGGCCCCACGTTGGGAACCACTGGTCTAGACCCTAGATCAGTGATGGCAAACCTTTTTCTTCTTGCGTGCCAAAAATGGGAGCACACAACCCCACCCCCCCGCGCTCCGCACTGAGCATGCACGCATCCCCGCGCATGCGCCCCCCCGTTAGGCCGTTTTTCACCCTCCAGAGTCTTCAGGAGGCTTCCCTGAAGCCTCCGGAGTGCGAAAAACGGCCCAACGGGCAAACCGGAAGTTCGGAAAACAGACTTGCGGTTTGCCCGTTGGGCCATTTTTTGCACTCCGGAGGCTTCAGGAGGCTTCCCTGAAGCCTCTGGAGGGCAAAAAATGGCCCAACAGGCAAACTGGAAGTCCGTTTCCGAACTTCCGGTAGGCCCGTTGGGCCATTTTTCGCACTCCCCAGCCTCCTGAAGCCTGGGGAGAGCGAAAACGGCCTTCCCCAAGGCCGAAAATTCAGCTGGCCAGCGTGCGCATGCACGCTGGAGCTGACATAGGGCAACGCCTCGCTTGCCTTCAGATATGGCTCCGCGTGCCACCTGTGGCACGTGTACCATAGGTTCACCATCACGGCCCTAGATGAAAAAGAAACCTGGCACCACAATAATCTCTCAACCCAAGTTTTTCCCAACCTTCTTTCTTGGGTGATTCAAAAGCTTCCCAAGTTTTTCTGTGGAAATGAAGAGTCCCCTCCTTCAGTTAGTATGACTATGGTATTATGCCGTAGTCACATAACCAAATACAAACTTACTGGACTATTTCACAGTTTTAATCTCAATTAGAGAGAGTAAAGCAATGTAGAGACTAACCTTCATAATAGCTGAAAGTATTGTATTTTATGAGCACCTCTGGCTCCATCTTGCTACAAGAACATTCCTTTCCTTTGTTGAATTTAGCCAAATGACAGGAGGAGGGAACTGGACTTACCTCAGCCTCTACTAGTCTGTTGATTATTGTCTCCAAAGTCTCGTGTTTGTAACATTTGAGCACACCCTCAAAGTACTGTGAGCGATGCTGCAATGCCTTGGTCACTGTAACATCCAGATTATTGTAGGTTTTCTCTGCTGCCAGATTCTGGTGATAGAGAGATAAGATGAAAAGATCTGGTGGCACAGCTGGCTTTCACTGACTCCAACGTTTTTTTCTCTCTCCACACACCTGCTTTAATGAGCTTGAATCGATCAAGTGTGCCCAATGTCTACAAACAGAAGCTGCTTAAACCCAGTAATGTTTTTATTACAAAGTGTTAATATAATTTCTTAGCTGTCACAGCAAATATTGCCATCATATGAATAACGTGCAATCGATTATCAGCCAATATTTGCACTACCACATCCTACAGGACTGGGTCATGTCCTACTGAAATTTAAGAATTTTCTCCAGGGGTAGAAACACAGAGGACAGAACCATAAGCATTATACCAAATCTCAAATGATCCAAGCTATATGCTACAAATTAAATGAAGAGGATGCCAGTATTAAACCCTCTCTCATTTTCTTTCTGGTTCCAAACACAACCAAATTTTTCATCAGTTGGATTTATCCGGATAGGATAGAAAGCCACATATGGATAACCCTCATTTAGCTACCATAATTGGGAAATTGTGTGGAATTTCATATGGAAAATCACGATTGCTACTGCATTTATGATTTTAATTCACCCTTCCTTTTCCCTACTCCCCAGAATGTTCATTCTGGCACTGCAATAATTAGCAAGAAGGAAATTAGTGCTTGTAATTACATTCATTGGAGTGGGATTAAAAAAGAGTAAGCAGGCATACAATGGGAATGCACCAGCACCAACTGCTTCCTTTTGATGTGTATTCATTGTGTGCCTGCTTACTCTCTTGTAATCCCTTCCTCTCTAATCTCTCTGCTCTGTGAGGGAGGGAAGAAAAAAAATAGGTCAAGCATAGGAAAAAATTGCCTAATTAGATTGCTTGCTTAATCAATCTCTCTGCTCTGCACGGGGGTGGGGGGGGTAATAGGGCTGGGCATAGGACATATACTAACTGACTGTAATAAACACATGAGTAAAGGACAGATGCTGTGAAGGTCATAAAATTGTGTCTTGGTCTCAAAATTATTTTTTTCAGCACTGTTATAACTTTGAACAGTTGCTGCACGAGGCATTCAGTAAGTGAGGTCTACTTATATAACTAAGGCTATCTGATCTCTTGGACTCCATGCCATTAAACCAGGGCAGTTCCATAGGGTCATCGCTTCTATACCCAATATTATACCAGTTTCCACCCAAAGACATGGATTTTTTTTTCAATATTAAATTTCCAACATATTTTTAGGCCATCAAAAATATAAATGTTTACATAAATATCTGTCTGCTGACAAGGTGAGGGTAGCAAATTAATTAAATTTCTCAGTTTTCAAACTGGATTTAAGATAACTTAAGCTTGTGTTTGATAAGCTAAGAAGGTTTTAAAAAAAAATAAGGAAAGTGGGCAAGCCAAAACAGCACATTTTACTCCTATAATGTTGTAAGCAATTTTTACCAGAAATACTCACAATAACATCAAACTTGGAGTAAATATCCACAACCCGGCCTGAAAAACAGAGAAAAGCTGAAGTTCAGTATTTTGTATAGCTTTCCAGATAAGATCAGGAAAAATGTACTTAAGTTGGAAGAAATTGAAAAAAACTTCCTGCTACAATGCAGAGACATAAGTGAGCTCATCACCTTGCCTCATATGCACAGAACAAGACAGAAACTGGATATATTTGAAACTGGGTATATTTAACTACAGGGGTCCCCTCCCCCCCCAGTCCGTGCACTGGCACCGGGCCATGGCATGCCAGAAACCGGGCCGCACAAACAAGCAAAGCCCCATCTGCGGAATGCAGGCAGCATGCGAAACCACATCCCCTCCGGTCTGTGGAAAAACCTTTCTCCACGGAACCATTCCCTGGTGCTCAAAAGGTTTGGGTCCGCTGCTATACTAAATCAATGGGTTACAGAGTCTCATAAATCAACCAACCTATATTCAAAAGAAAAATAATATGTGATTACTACATAGGGGTAAGAATACCCTCCTAATTTCCCATCTAGGGCAGTCAACAAGAAAATGTATCACTAATATATCAGCCTTCCACAAAATTTAGTTGGGAATTTTACCACCTGAAGCCCCGGATAATGGGAATCTGTGGGACACCGAGCTACAGAATTCTATTATTTCAGAGAGAGTTCTTTATTAATTGCCATTTGTCTGTAGTACCCTTCACTAATAAAACTACCCTGTTTCCCCCAAAATAAGACATCCCCTGATAATAAGCCCAATCGGGCTTTTGAGTGCATGGCAATAAGGCCAAGCGCTTATTTCAGGGTTCAAAAAAATATAAGACAGGGTCTTATTTTCGGGGAAACACGGTAATAGCATTTGAACTCTGTTCGTCTTAGATGCCTTCATCTATTCCACAATGCTGCTTCTCACCTGATTCATCTACCACAGGCAATGCAGAGACCCGATGCTGTACAAAGATGCCCAGCGCAACATAGACAGGCGTATTGGTCTGCACCTTTGCAATGTTGTCATAAGTACCAATCTTCAACTCTTCTAGGGTTTTGGTCATGAATTCTGGCTTAGGGAACTCAGCAATCTGCGGGACCACAAGAGGGAGATTCTAACAGCACGTTGAAGCTTTGTGGGCAAAAGTAAAATGGCATCTCACAGCTACACAAGAAAGCAATGGTCCACAGAAAGGGGACACAACTCTCAACAATGCATAACAGGAAAAGCAAGCTGGCTTGCACTGAGAAGTACTCACAAACAGCTTGAGGAATTTGAGGATGCGCTTGTGTGTCAGGATGTACAGAGTGTTGCCTGATTCAGGGTCAATGACAGGTAGCCGGTGGATCTTGTTTTGAATCAAAGAAGTCACAGCATCAAACAGGCTTTACAAGAGAAGAAGGAGGAGCATATCAAAACTAAGAAGACACTCAGATGTCTACTTTACCCCCTTAACTCTACCAAGGATGTCTCTAAAGCTCTGGTGGGGATGGATAGCAGACATGAAAAAGAGGAACTAAGATATGCAGCTGGGATTCCTAGATCTGTCCTCAAGTCTGAGAGGAGTTCAGATCTCATGCAGGTAGAGAAAGTTTCTGGGATCTGCTCTAATTTATATTCCACCATCCTCCAAGACTCAAGAAAAAACTTCAACACATTAGATAGAAATCCTCCTCCCTCTGATATCTATCTATATCATCAGTGGCACAGAGATCTTCTGCTTTAAATTATTTATGAGATCCCTTCTCCTTGAAGCAAAGATGAGAACCATTAGAGAGAGGGCCTTTTCAGTGCCACAACATGAGTTATTTGTTATTGTTCTTGCAGCAGCTGCCTGGGAGAAGAAAAGGTGATTATGAAATTTTACACCTCAGAAACAAAAACAAAAAAACGTTGATTGGTGTTGGATATTAAGCAGAAAGGAGAAAAAGAGTGAGAAGAGTCATTTCCAGAGGTGGTATTCAGCCGGTTCTGTCCAGTTCGGGTGAACCAGTAGCGGCCATTTTGAGCAGTTCGGAGAACCGGCAAATACCACCTCTGGTTGGCCCCACCCTCCCCCCCAGCGGAAATTTTGAGTAGTTCGGAGAACCGGCAAATACCACCTCTGGCTGGCCCCGCGCTCCCTTCCGCCCCCGCTGTTCCCTGTCCTATATTCCCTTGTTTTTTAGCTCAGCTGATTCGCACGGCAGATCGGATTGCCGCGTCTCAGCTGAGCTAAACAACAGCTCAGCTCACCAGCACTGAATCCGAGGGCGGCCTTTGAGTGCTGCCGTGCATTTTCAAGCTGCGCGCGCCAAGCTCATGCACAGAAGTATTTGCGCATGCGCGAACGAGGCACGTACGCTCACATTTTTGGTGCTGCTGGGCGAACCGGTAGGTAAATTTTATATCATTATAAATTTACATTGATGTAAATTCTACATCAAGCAGCAAAAGGTCTTGGATAGGCCTTACTGTGCTCTGAGAGGTTTGCCAGTATATTGGATGTGCATGTATCTACTAATTTTAACTTTTTTTCTTAGAAACAAATGATTTCATCTTTCAAAAGATTTAATAGCAAAGAGGTTAAGCAAAGAAAAAACATGAAGGTGTGATTGCGGATAGTTGTGGTTTTTCTGGTCCATGATAGATGGAGATAGCAGTACGCTGCATGGCCATTGCATTCATTAAGTATCACAGCAGTTCTTCACATTCTTAGAAGTGTATATGTGGAAGGGAGAGAGGGAGATGTGTGAGGAAGTAGTAGAGTAGCTAATAGCTACTGTTAAAGAGCTATTAGTATAAGCATTTATAGAACAGTAACTGAGTAGAACACTTAAAGTAAGTGTGCCATTCCACCGTATTTCCCCAATCCTTCTATGTGAGATAGAATCTTAATTGGCAAAGGAATCCTCCAGATCTTTGAGAGACAACATTCTAAACCTGACTTGCATATCTATTAACCACAGGGCTCTGAATACACAATCCTCAGTGCATGTGTATAAGATAGCAACAAACACCAGTCTTTTATAAAGAGGTGCAAGACTGCACTTCTGGTCTGATTTGCTTAGAGGAGCCAAGAGAGATAATACAGGTAGTCCTTGACTTACAACCATAATTGAGACCAAAATTTCTGTTGTTAAGTGAGACATTTGTTAAGTGAGTTTTGCCCCATTTTACGACCTTTCTTTCCACAGTTGTTAAGTCACTCACTGCAGATGGTAAGTTAGTAACACGGTTAAGTGAATCTAGCTTCCCCATTGACTTTGCTTGTCAGAACGTCGCAAAATGTGATCACACGGTCACTAAATGAACTAGTGTAAGTTGAAGACTACCTGTAGTCACAATAACTTGGCACAAGATGCCCAAAATACAAGAGGCAGGACCAGATGAAGGACAACTGAGGATGTCTCTTAGCCTTTCCATTGCTTAATTGACAAAACATTAAGAGCTGAAAATTTAAATCGACTGTGACAGTATTAAGGGCATGATAGCTAGGGAGAAAACTCTGTGGTGTCCCCCTTCCCTCTGGGACCTAAGCATGTGCCTATTTTCCTTAATAGTTAATCCAGGGCTGAGAGGAGATAATCCATAGACTAGGAGTGACTGAAAGACTGAAAGAGTGACTAAACTGGTAATGCCTCCAGAAAACAAGAACCACGCCAGATGGGAAGATGGCAGGAAGCATTTTAGTGGCACTTCAAAAATGCAGAAGCAGATTAGCGGACAATCCTATGTGGGTGGAGTCTCCTACCTGGCATCGGGTGAAATGCAGACCAATGGCTTGAAGGAGTCCTGCAGATAGACTTCTGCAAGAGAAAGGAAAGATCATTCAGCTGTGTCTCTTTAAGAAGAGAAAATATACAAGTACACCCTGGATGACTTGCTGGTCCCCCTGTTGGTGACAGCCCAAAGGCTCAAATCTGGTGTACAATCAGATGCCTAGGAGGGAAAAGGGCTTCCGATATCTGGAAATACCCAGCACATTTTTCCCATGTTCTTCACCAGAAATACCCCATATCCTCTTTGCCCCATCATAATAACCCTTCTGCCATTACCTCGCCATGTTTCAATCTTGTGCTCTTCCAGCTCATAAATCTGCACCTGGATACACAAGAAACAGTGTTAGGGCTAAGTGCAATGAATAACCTCCATCCATGCTGGCCAGTGTGTGCTCTAGCTTGCTGAGGATGGAATTGAATCCTCCATATGTCATACAGTAGATGCCAAGCTGGCAGGATCAGGGACACGTTCCAACCGAATAGGGCTTTGGCTCCAAAGAATGTGAAAGCAGCCCCTCTTCAACAATTATTGCAAGACAAGCCATAAGCTTCTCCCAGTTCTTTTCCAATCCAGGTTTCACCCCCCCCCGTTAGCATACTTGTCACGTAACTAAGGCATTTTGGCCACAATGATCTGCATCCTGGACTGTGGGAGGTTGAGAAAGAAGACGAGTGCTCATTCCTCTTGTATCTCAGTATTCCATATACAGGTAGTCCTCAACTTACGACCACAATTGAGTCCAAAATTTATGTGGCTAAGTGAGAAATGTGTTGAGCTTTGCCCCGCTTTACGACTTTCCTTGGCACATTTGTGAAGTGAATCACTGCAGTTCTTAAATTAGTAACGCGGTTGTTGAGTGAATCTGGTTTCCCCATTGACTTTGCTTGTCGGAAGGTCACAAAAGGGGAATCGCATGACCCCAGGACACTGCAACCGTCATAAATGTGAATCAGTTATCAAGCGTACGAATGTAAATCATGTGACCGTGGGGCTGCTGCAATGGTCATAAGTATGAAAAATGGTCATAAGTCACATTTTAGTGCCGTTGTAAGTTTGAACGGTCACTAAATGAACTGTTGTAAATTGAGGATTACCTGTAGTTTGATTCCCCCCCCCCCCCGTTATTTGCTCTCCTTGTTTCCTATCCTGGAAACCCTTGCATTGTCACGGCTGGATGAAGCCCCATTAATAAATTACCACTTCCAAAATAAAATTCACTCTCTACATTAGATGTTTCACCCGTATAGTGTATATTATTTTTTTCCTTAACCACAGAAAATTAGAAATAAACTCTTGCAATACTCAGATGGGCAAAATTTCATAGTTGTGTTAAGGACCTTGTTCAACCAAGAGCTCCTTTAATGAAGTCAGAAGGGGATGACAGTGCTCCAAGGGCACTTACCAGGGCTGATTTATAGTAGCGATGAAGGATGTTAATAAAGTCTGTGATTGTCAGCATTCCTGTGAGGGGATAAAAAGGCATGTGAAGAGGTCACCCCAGGCATTGGGATGAAGAAGTCAGGGTAAGAAGATGAAGCAAGGAGGCCCTTACCCACAAAGCTTTGCTTTTTGCTGTCCCAGAGTGGAGCAGCCCGCACACCATTGGTCACCAACGCAAAGAAGGCTTTCTTCACCTAGAAGCCACACAAATATAGGGCTGTGACACAGCATCTGTTCACTTCCTGAGAAGAAAGTTACAATAGCTTCCCAAATCTGGTGCCCTTCCAATCCCCTGACCTAAATCTAGGCAGTTTTGAGGATTTATGGAAGTCACAATCTATCAATGTAGAAGGCATGGAATGGGAAAATCCCAAATTAGAAGAAGGGTCAGGAACAAGAATCTTACATTTTTTCAAGAATTTCAGAGGGGTACTTTTGCAATGCTTTTTCGTGTTCACTTTGTCAGCTATTGAAAAGGTTAAGCAACACATACAAAAGACTGCACTGCTGCTGTGAAAACCATCTTATTTTGCATTTGTTTGGCTACTATCTAAATCCCTCACTAAAGGGATTAGGGAGGGGTCTCCTGGTCTGGTCTGCTCCTGAGATTATCCTGCTCAGGAGCAGACCAGCATTTTTAATCTATAAAATAGAGATTAAATGATTTAATCTAGTATCTCATTTAGATACTGTACTAAGCATGTCTGTATGTTTATTTAAATAAAACATACAAACATGCTTAGTATCTAAATGAGACATCATATTTACTGGAATCGAATTCATACTTAGCCATGGTTGAAGTCAAACATAACTAACTTATGCCTTAATTATATGACTGAATTCACACTTTGTGCTAGAATGTAATCTGGTTTAGTGGGGTTTGACTTATGAACTTAACTGGTTGTGATTGATTTAATAAAATACGGTTTAATAAAACATGGTAATATAATTTGCGAACCAGGTCAGTAGTTCTATTCTGCCTAAAACGAGATCCAAACCCTTACATATCAGCTTCAAAATTTAAAATTCCATTACTAAATTTTATGAGGTTTATCACCTTTTTAAAAGCGAAGTTTAGCCATTTTTAACCCAAATCACTGATAATTATATCCACAACTTTGCACTCAAGGTGCCAGAGGTTCTATGACCCTGGAGCATGTACACAACATACAAATCCTCACAACATTTTCCAATTCATTTTTATAGAGTTTTCTACCTACTCACAAATGCAGAGAATCTCCTTCTATCTGTTGGTAGCCCCATTTTACTTTTCTTCAGTTAAAGGAAATGAAGGTTCATCCAGGAATCCCAACTCCCCAGAAGCTGCTATTGCTACTGCTACTGCTCTGCCCATCAAACCAGGTTGCTACCCACCTGCAGAGATGTATCAAATACAACAAGCTTGGAGCTTGTTGGAATGAGGTCATAACAGCAATGCGACTTCATGAAGCATGTGTAGATGCCATTGTTGGAATCGCCATCTGTTTGAGGAAGACAAAGGGAACTACAAGATACCCCTTAACAAAATAACATCAAAGCAGAAAAATTCATGCTCCTAAGAAGCTTAAATATAGCAGAAAACCATATTGTATACATTCTATATGCTTTTTTTTTTAAATCCAATCTGTTAACATCAAGCATATATCTAAGTACTTTGCACAACCCACTGCTATTTGCTCAATTAAATCTAATATCTTTCAGAAAGAAAAAACAGAATTGAAGCTTCATTCCAAGTGTTGCAACTTCAGTTCTCCCCTCCTCTAACTTTCAGCAGAAATTTCCCTTTCAGTTTCCAAGATTGCCTTCAAGGCTATAAGAAAGAAATTAGTTTGCAAACTTAGAAGATGAGAGTCTTCAGATACCAGGCCATCCTGTCTGCTTCTGGAAATTGATGGACAAGCTTAAGTCACTAGGATAGACAAAACTTTACAAAAGATAAGAGTCTGTTGCAACAGAAAGTGGATCTCCAAGCTCAGAATCCACCAATTTACTTGACAAATTTCTAGAAGAAAGTAACCCTGATACTTCTTGTTTTAAATTTTTGTTTAAATTACTGCTTTTATTTATTTCTGTAATTTTGTTGTTAAGGGAGTGGATAGAATAAATGTTTGCAATAAACTACACCCAGGGATCCAAACTAAGCAAAATCTGCCATAAACCAGACTTTGTACCTCACTCACCTTCTGATAAGGGCAGTTTTTTCTCCAACCCACCCTCAGGTATTGCACCCTAAAAAAATAGAGAAAGATAGAAATCAAGGAGATGCAACGTCTTGGGATAATTCCTGCAACATTGAATGCTGATTGTTCCTTGAAATGTAATATATATAATAATTAGGAACGCCAACAAGTTAAAAAATCTTTTAGCAAACATTTCTTGATTCATTGATTAAATCTGAATATATTTGCATATGAAGAGCTTTGGAAATAACCTAATTTGTTTTGATAGAGATTTTAGTATATTAAAAGAGAATTGCTTCCTCAGACAGAGGGGAAACTGCCTTGTCAAAGCTGAATTTCATCACCTATTTTCCTAAGTACATTAAAAAAAAGATCCTGTTTTGTTGAAAAAAAGAGTACCTTTCAACTTTTCAAAAAAAAAAAAACTATTACCTTGGTTAGCTAGTACAGGGGTCTGCAACCTTAAATACTCAAAGAGCCATTTGGACCAGTTTCCCACAGAAAACACTGGAAGCCACAAAACCTGGGTGGGCGTGGCCAACTCAACGTCACTCCCACCCAGTCACATGACACTCCTCTCACACAGAGAGTCTCTCTCTCTCTCCCTCCCTCCCATTTCTGTTTTTCTCTCTTTCTCCCCTCCCCTCCCCTCCCTCCCTTTTCTTTTTCTTTCTTTCTTCTTTCTTTTCTCCTTTTTTCCTTCCTTCCTTCTTTCTTTCTTCCTTCTTTTCTTTCTCTCTCCCCCTTCTCTTTCATTTGTTTCCCTCTCTCTCATTCTCTACCTCCAGCTCTCTCTCATTTCTCTCTCCCTCTCCCTCTTCTCTATTTGTTTCTCTCTTTTCTCTCTCTCTCTCATTCTCTCCCTCAATCATTTTCTCATTTCTCTCTTTCTCTCTCCTTCTCTTTCTCTCCTTCATTTCTGTTTTTCTCTCCTTTTTCCTCTCCCTCTCCCTCTCCCTCCCTCTCTTTCTTTTTCTTTCTTTTTCTCTCCCCCTTCTCTCTCTCATTTGTTTCCCAATCTTTTTCCTCTCTCTCATTCTTTCCTCCATCATTTTCTCATTTCTCTCTCTCTCCTTGGGGCTCTTTGCTACTCCTTTTCTTTCTTCTTGGCAACTTTTCGGAAATCCGGGCTGCCTGAGGAGCGAGCACGAGCGTGGTGGCAGCAGCTTCCTCCTCCTTCTCACGCGACCCCGTGGCCGGCTGTTGCGGGGCCGAGAGGGCGCGCACAAGCAGGGATACTCTCAAGTGAGCCCCTTACTCACTCTCCCCGCTTCTTCCCCAACAACCGCCTTTCTTCATCCAAACTTACACACAGAGCAAACACGCACACATCTCACGGCGCCGGAAGGACTCGCCCACATGCCGTCTCCTCACAGAAGGTCCCAGCACCGTGAGATGTGCGCATGTTTGCTCTGTGTGTATGCTAAGGCCGAGAAGGAGATGACTTGGCTGAACATTTCCTGCCTCGGAAGCTGCTCTGAAGGTAGCCGCCACGACCTGTCCCTTTAAGGTCCCCCCTCCGCCACACGGCTTCAGCTTGCGGAGCAACCAGGACTGGGAGAATCGAGCCCTTTTCCTTTGGTGGCGGCGGCCCCACTTTGCTGCCTTTGCACGCACAAGCGGGGATACCATCCTCCTCAAGCGAGCAGCCAAGCTTGGCCAAAGTGCAGCGAAGGCACACGGAGCTGGCGGGTTGACCAGCTGACGGGTGTCTTTGGCAAGGGCGCTCCAGTTTCTCCAAGCCTGATCCCTGGGGTGGGCGTGCGAGGTTCGGCGGGGCCAGCTGCCTTTTCCCACTTCCCTGCTCGGAGAAAGCTGGAGCGCACTCGCCAAAGACGCTCGCCCATCAGCTGGTCAACCCACCAGCTCTGTGTGCCTTCGCTGCACTTTGGCCGAGCCTGGCTGCTCACTTGAGGATGGTATCCCCACTCGTGCGTGCCCTCCCGGCCCTGCAACAGCCGGCCCCGGGTTGCATGAGGAAGCCGCCGCCATGGCTCATGCTCGGTCTTCAGCTGCGGGCCTGTCCCCCTTTCCATTGTACCCATTCGCACCCCGCCAGCCCTCGTGTTAGCAAGGTTGGCGTCAGCCACGGCCAGGTTGGGCCAATGTCTCAGGGTCTCAGGGTCTCAGGTTGGGCAGGTTGGGCAGGTTGGGCCAATGTCTCAGCAGATCGCGCGACTGAGTCGGCAGGGAGCCACAGGAGAGGGGTCAAAAAGCCACATACGGCTCGGGAGCTGCATGTTGCCGACACCCGAGCTAGTACAATCTAACTTACATCCAATCTACGCAATGTAATTCTCATTCAAAATATCTAGAATGTCATTCCTTCTCACATACTAACCCCCGTGGAGACATGCCAACAGAAAAATAAACTGAGCAGATGAAGAAGAAAAAGAGGTGCCATGTAGCTGGGCATACTCATACAGCTATAAATCTTATCTCACCACTATTATTCAGCCTTCTCTATTTCACAGGAATACTATGATAAAATACAAAACAAAGATATGTTTACTTTCTTGTAAACACTGATGAGTCTTCTACTAGAAGTTCATTCCCAACAGTGGGGAGATAGAACTGTGTTCTCTTATTTCCTGTCTCTCAGGAAAATGTTACTGTCTTCCCACAATTAATGTATCTTTGCCATTTCCGGAGAATGACAAGGTCCAGCTGTGAATATTTCCAAGCTATAAAGTTGCCAGCATAGCAAACTCTTGATTTAATGCATCTCAGTTCAGTAGATTTCAGATATAATAGACTAAATCTGTGTTGCGAAAAATTCAGAAGTACAAGGCACACTACCGAGGAGCAGAACCATATTTATTGCAACAACTGTTGGAGGTCTGTTTTACAAGAAAGAGGGACTCCCCAAACAATGGGAATGCAAAGATATTTATACCTGTAGAAGCTGAGGTCTAAAAGGCAGGAAATTCTAGGGATCTGATTTGCTGGCTTCTTTGGGTAAACTAGGCAGGTCCTCCTTATGACTTTAGGTTATTTCTATTGTTAGGCAAAAATAACCTTTTCAGGAGGACAGCAGAGCTGGGGAAATCCATTGTAAAGGAATGGAATATTGAGGTAACAGCAGTTGGAGGATAGAATTTTGGGGTTCTCAGCTTGTTACTACAGTATGTTGCAATTCCTTTATTTGGGCTGCATTGTGAGCTTTTATTTTTTTGGTTCAAATGGGATTGCAGAGGGCTTTGTCTGGGGGCAGGGAGAATATATATAAATAATTGTATCATTGTTATACTCCCTGATGTTTGAAGGATTTGAAGTCAGCGATTACCACCAAACCATAAAGCTGGTGAAGAGTTAGCACCAGAGGACAATATCTTGTAGCGATTAGAAGATAAAAGCAATTCTTGATGACAGAGAATGAGATAGACCAAGAGCTTATAGCTTGTGAGAAGGGAAATTAGAAGAATGAAGATGTAGAAGTAGGAATGACAACTCTAACAGGTTATGGGATAGACTTATCTCATCCTGAAATCCAGTTTTATCGCCATTATTTCCTTGTTTTTTAGGAAATCCCGAGTGACACATTTGCAAGACTCAGTTGAAAATTAGAAAATCATTTTCTTTGAACTGATACTGATTGTCTATGTTCTGACCCAGCTCCCCAAACATGACAAACCCTCTGTATTTAAATCAATGATTCCTTTATTAGGAGCGTCAGCAGCCCCGGGCAAAAAGTTTCTCTCTCAACGCAGGCTAACAAGTCTGTCCAGCAGGGAGATGAATAGTTGTCTGCCACATCTATTCATTTCTGCCCCCTGCCTTTTATCCCCAGAGCTAGGGTGGGGCTTCGCTAGCAGCGGTGGCTCTTCCATCCCAAGGATCGGCCTACAGATTTCCACTGCTCTCCTCTCCTCTGCCTTCTGCGCATCTGCGCGTCAGGCACTGGGCCCAGCTGTTCCTCCTCTTCCTCATCAGCCACCTCCAGACCTGAGGGCTGTTGACTCTCCATCTGAGGGCTGACAGACGGCCCAGGCTCCGCCTCTGTCTCTCTCTCTGACAGCTCCATTCCCTCTTCCCCCTCGGAGCTCTCAGGTTGCCTTGATGCTGACCCTGACTCCCACGCCTCCTCATCTGATTCAACTGCTGGAGGGGCCAATAGCCGACAGGCCACAACATTCGAGTATCAGCATCACTGAAACCCAATGCAGCAAAACCTTACTGACAACTATCAGTAAGGTTTTCACATGTACATGGGTATTTAGGGCTCAAAAAAATTCCACTTGTTATGCGATGGCTTTAATAAATATCCCTTTCTGTAACAGATATGCCTTCCCCCCATTAGTCCATTAAATTGTGGGTTCAGGGTACTGGACAGGATGGTTATGTAGAGCAGAAGGAGAAAATGTTAATCTAAGTAGTGAAATCAAAAGCATTGTGGAATCCAAACAGAACCCAAATTGTTGTAGGCTAGTGTAGGCAAGGGCCACACATTTTTGCGTAGCAGAGTTGTAAAATCAGTGTTTACCTACATCATCACATGTAAAAAAAAGAAAGAAGAAAGTTTTCCAGGTAATAACAAGATAAATTGTATTTTATAGATATCTATCAACTGATCTCATTTCAGGACTTAAAACTGAAAATTCCAAGGACACTGGAGCTCAACATCCCTATGTGTGCTAAATGCAGGTGTAAGTTCCAAAATGAATTACTGTTTATCTTTTCCTTTCAATTTTATATGACTGTAGATCTTTAAAAAGTGAAGCCTGCAATTGTGGGGAAAACACTAGGTAGAAAAAAAAATAAGCAAGTACCTTTTAATTCTAACACAAATAATTTCAGCTTCCCTCAACCTGGGACCCACCAGATATGTTAGAATTGCTACTCTATTACATTTCCAACATATCTACCAGTATATAGTGGGGAATGCTGGATTAGCCTCAAACCTTATTAGCCAGCATGCAATCTCATGCAGTGTCTGAAATATAAAGATAAGCCTTTTCCAAATTCCAATATTTTTATTGAATCTCAGCTAGTCTTCTAGAAACTGCTACCCTTTAAACATGATGGACTTGAAGTCATAAACTGAATATATACATACTGGTAGTACCACACTATGATGTGGTTTATTACTTTTAGTTTAACATAGGGACAATCAAACTGCACACCATGATCCCCTGGGAGGCCCACTAAACTAGAGGATGATAATGTCTGTTATCACTTCAACTTCTCTAACTATTTGTGCTAGATTGGCATTGCCTATTGATATAAATAAGTTTTCATTTATGCTCATATACAAAGGCTGATTTTTGTATTTCTTTTAATTTCAACAAGAGATTCCTTAAGTTGCCCTTGCTTCTAATCACCATGGTATCATCAGGATACCTGAGGTTAATGTTTCTTCAAGCAATTTTAACATCAATGTCTAATTTTTCTCATGATATACTGTACATGTAAGATAAATAAATAAGCCAACAGCATAAAACATAATCTCACTGCTTTCTCAATTTTGAAACATTTGGTTGCTCCTTATTCCATTCTAAGTGCTGCTTCATGGTCATTGTTAATGAATTGTGCAGAGTAACCTCTGGGCCCTGAAGGTTTGCACAGTTCACCGTAATGTTGCAGTAGATATGAGTAATGATTCAGTCAATACACAGATACGTTAAAGTGTATAAAAGTAGTTTACTTAAAGAGATAGCACAGTCCAAATAACAGTCCGAATCATACACGTTCTATCAGTCAGTATTCAGAAGTACAGCAGTCTTCTTACCAGCCTTTCTTTGTCTTAATCAGCAAACAAAGATTCTCTACTATCACAGATAGCTAGCTACACACACAGCTTACAGACACGAAGTCACTCAGCAATGAATCAGCAAAAGAGAGAGAACTAACCATGTTCTAGAGCTCCCTCTTATGGCCGTTACTGCCAGTCA
>QLTV01003097.1:3895194-3933639 GCA_003457575.1 Thermophis baileyi
AGCATGGCAAGACAATGTCAAATAACAAAACAACTTGATGACCTGCCTCAGAATGAATAGAGAAAAACATACAAGTTTAGCTTAAGTTATAAGTTTGTCCCATCTCTGACAATTTTAAGCAAGCCCCTCTTGCTTACAGTTCTTTATACCATGGGATAACTTTGACTATATTTTCTAATAATTATGTATAATATGGGAAAGGGGTTTTTATCCCTTAAGATCATGGCTATAAAATCAGAAATACATATGCACGTCTATATGTATTTTTCTTTTATGCAATATGGCTTTTGGAGATCACATAGAGATACAGCCTTTTTTTTATATATATATATAGGTCATGCCTGTTCAAAACATGACTTGCCCAAAGAAATTCAAAAATCAAACCATTGCAAAACTCCAGCCGAGAACTGACAACCAATGCAAGGCAAAATCTTTTTATGGCATTAATCACTTTTCCAAAATAAGGGGTCTATCATTCAACTAATCTATTAGATTGGCATCCTTCCTTTCATCAAGGAGCTCCACACGAAATTTCCCCGAAATACAAGGTTTGACTGTGAGACACTAACTACAGTAACCTCAAATCACTCAAGTGAGCTGCCAGGATTAGAATCAAACCTAAATCTTAGCCCACCATCTTAAGTAACATAAATATTATATCATACTTATAAACATACATATAAACATATATCAAACTCCACTTTAGAAGGCGCTGTAAAAACCGGGCCACCATTCAAATGCAATCAACGCTTACAGAAAAATCTGAGCTAATCTGCTAGCTGTATCCAACGCTACAGTGTACAAAAACAATATATTTATTATTATAAATGCTAAGTTTATAATACCTATCTGGACTCAACCCCCAATAATCCCGATAAAACGTATACTATATTGGGGTACCGCCTGTTCTCATTAAGAAAGAAGAGACTCACAAAAGAAACACTATCCGGTACAGGGAGCAACTAAAACTCTTCCCCCAGGCTCCACCACCCTCTTTCACTTACCGCCTCCATTACTGTGTTGCTGCCTCCCCGCGCCGAACTCAGAGAAAGGGAGGCAGCTTCACCCCACCCCCAAGTTGCCGTTCCCAGCATGAAGCTGAACTTCCGTCTTGAAGCCCAACTGCCCTCAGTTCCGCCAATAAAGGCGATCACGTGAGCGGAAGTGGACACAAGGAAAAAGAAGGAATGTTTAGTGCTTTGTGTAGAGACGTGGGAAGATCGTCTTTTTGCTGCCTGTGTAATGTCACGTCCTCGAGGGGGGCTGACAACTGCTCATTAGAATTGCATTAAAACAAGGGGACGCCCACAAGCGCGTCAACACAACTTCTTTTCCAGCTCATTTGAAAAGAAAATGAATTTGCATACTTGGTTTTGTTTTTGTTTTTAAATTCGATATTGGTATTGAAAAGGCGTATGGTTGCCTTTTAGAGCTGTCCTATTAAAAAGATTCACTAACTAAGAAGGGTCTTAATAACAACGAGCACATGAGTACAGCCTTGGCTTCTATAGGTGCTTCACATTTCGTTTCTTAAAATGCTATGATGCTTTTAGGCTTTATTATTCAATGGGTGCCAAACGCTATCAGGAAAGTGTCCATATTCAAATAGTGTAACTATATATAACTCTCAGTATAGCAAGGAACTTTTTATAATTCTTGATGTAGTAAAATGACAGGCAGATTGCTTGGTACCATGCATGGTTAGCTTTAGCCATCATCTAGGTCAGATAATACAGTAGCTGTCATCCAAAAATAGCTGCTGGCAATGTTTCCCTTTTTTCTATTTTTCTATTTGCACATAAATTTAGATTGACAATCACTATCTTTGCTGACACTTCCGTTCTCACTGCTTACCCCATTAAATTCCCGTGAAAATAGAGATCCAAACCGAAGCTGTTTGTTTATAAGCCCGATGATCTCTATTGAACTGCAACTCTCATGTGTTCTACTATAACCCGACAATTCAAAAAGCGGGGAAGAATACAGCGACCTCACAGCCAATGGGACAATTGATGTTGATACAAATACAGTAGGGCAGCTTTCTCCAAAATAAACCTGCAAATTACCTGACTTTGCAAACAGTGCAGCATATCGTGACAGAGAAATAGATTAAAGAATTAACTTTAGAGTCCTGGCCCACAGAAAGTCTGGCTCTGGTTGCTTTTTAGATAATTTCTTACTTATCAGCCTAGAAAATAGTGAGCCTTGTAGTAGTATATGGTAGCCAAACATCAGAAACAGACTGATAGCACACTAACAAATCGGATTACGTCGCATTTTTTTTTTTGGATCTGCACCTTAATTCATCAGATGTTGTTATATGGATGTAGATCACAGTCCGGATCTGATGAAATGTGCTGCAGTTCATGAAAGCCTGTGTCCTTAGCCTAGTTACGTTGGGGTGAGAGGAGACAGCGGGCTGCTGTGTCAGAGGATGAGAGTAGTGGGTTGATCCACTGTGCAACAGATCGGCGTACTGAATGCCTCTTTCATTTCGGCGGCGGTGGGATGGTTCCGCCTTGAGGTATTTCGGTGAAGATTTGAGTCGCAAATAGAACTGAATAAGGAAATACAAATACAAACAAGGAAGGAGTGAATCTGAGCGCTGTGTCGCCGCCAGTTTCCACGCCCACGAGCACAACAAAGAATTACATCAAATCGGACAGATTGGAGGATCCGCCTCCTTGCTTAGACCCAACGCTTAGACACAATCAATGAATTTGCTGTACCATCCAAAGTCTCTTTTGCTCCGGAACGGACGTGGCTAAAAAAAAACTACGTCCAGCTCTAGCCCCAGCCAGAAGACGGTCCGGCGAGGAAGCAAGGAAAAAGGCGTGTTGTTTGGTCGCTCCAACCCTCGGATTGACACCCGGCTGATCGGAGCTTTATAGCGGACGCGTGAGTCAAGGACTGGGCTCGGCGCCCGTTGGGTGGCAGATCGTTTCACCGTCCGGCTCGGAGACGGCCAAGCGGGGCAAAACAACGCGCTCTTAAATTTCTGCGCCGGCAGAGATGGCGTTATTGTGGCCTGGCCCGTGGGCTGACTGATTTACCATCTCCGGTACCGGGGAGGGAAGGCACTCCTGGTCCCCCCGAGTGCGCGGAGCGGAGTCTGCTGGGTTGCGCGGGGCGGGGACGGGAGGATTCAGGCAGGGAAAGGTGACGCGTGAAAAAGGAGCCTCTTCCGTGCCTTTCTGGCACCCCGGCTTCTCAAGTAGTTTCCTGCTACTGGCTCGCCTAAATCCACGCGAAAAGATCAGGCAGGATTGCTCAAAGATGCTTTAGGAGGCCGTGTGGCCCTTCAGACACGGATCTTCTCCCGCAGTCAGACCCTTTTCCCTGCTGCTTATTTGTCTCCTGGGGTGGAGCACCATTACTGTGTGGGCCTTTCTTTGCTTGCACCTAGCCACAACACAGATCCCTGCCAGCTTTGGCCCAAGGGAGGGAAGGGGAATGTGTTGGTGGTCCTTTCCTCTGGTGTCAAAATGTTGTGGCCCCGCCCAAGGTTGTAGTCATAGTTGGGGGGGGTAGAAAGTCAGCACCCACCCACCCTCCTAGAGAATGAAATATTTTGGGGGATATTAAAAAGGCAGGATAGAATATTTCCCCTAAAGGAGAAATGAAAAAAAAAAATCTTAAGGGAGGCAGAAACCAGCCCCAGTTTCCCTGCCCCCAAGCAGAAACTGAGGAGGCCAGCTTTTAGAAATGCAGATTTGGTAATCAATTCAGAAAGACTGGGTCAGACAGAAACTCCAGATAAGCGATTAGGTTGACAAGATTAGCAAACAAACACCTAGGATATGCATTTCCCCTTTTGCGTATAGAGCCAGTCATGACCCCATAGAATCTGACAACAGCCATTAGAATATTAAAGGATATGTTCTTGCACAGGAACAGACATCTCAAATACAAAGCCCAAAGATGGTATAAAAACCCACCCACTCTCAACTCCATTTTGTCAGCTGTCCCAAAACTGCAGGCTGTGTGTGTTAGTTCTGTTCACCAATAAACAGAATCTTTCCAATCAGCCTCTATTTCATTCCCGGCTTGGAACTAGACCTGGATTTTTCTTCCAACAGGGTTACTGAACATGTAGTTTGTCCACACCAAGTTTTTAAAAATTGACCTACAGGAATTTGTGGTTGCTGTGCACTGGCTAAAGACAGAGGTAGAAATAGAGAGACTATTCAGATCTTCATTCTCAACCAAGAAGCTAAGTGGGTGGCCTTCAGCTAGTTACTGCCCACTGGCCTTTCTTTCTTTACATGGTTACTGGGGGCAATGACAGCCTTGGGCTGCTTAGGGAGAAAAGGATGGGGGAGATAAATTTAAATATCAAAAATGAGGACGCAGAGTTAAGCCATAATACCACCCTTCCCAAATTTGGGGGCACCCAGACATGTTGGGCTTCAAGGCCTATAATCTCCAGCCAGCAGGACTGGGCTATAGAGCTATCTTGAGTACACTAGCAGCTACAAACGTCTGCAATCTGAAGTGAATCATCCAGGGTACAATGGCCAGGGAAAGCATTTTGGTAGGACATTTCTTTCTCTCGTCCTTCCTTTCTTTTTATTTGAGATTTAGACTTTTGAAAGCCATCAATCGAGTCAGGTAGAAAAGCCATGAGTTTTGAATTAAGGAATTTTGAACCCAAGAGTTAGTTTCTGAGTAGCAGAGAAAAAATTGAATTCTCAGCAAAAATCAGTTTGCAGTTATTCTAATCTTTCTTCATTTCAGCTGTATGTTGTAAAATGAAAACAGGAGAATATAACTGCAGTTATTAAACAGAGCTTCAAAAATCTTATCAGCTGAGGGCAAATCATCCAGAGATTAACAATAGATTTCTTCTGTCCCCCTCTTTGTAATAGGTAGATTCTTTTTGCTATTATATATTTACAAACCTAGGAAAAAAAATACAGTAACCAAAAAGTAAATCACTTTACTCAGTAAATCTTACTTCCTTCCCCAACAAACTGGGAAGCTGAGCTCTTCAATATGAATCTATTATTGTTCCTTTATTTTCATTTGGAACTTTTTCCCTAAAACTATTTTGTATTTTTTCTTATTTTGCATTCAACTAATAAAGACAAAATCAATAATAAATGTATTGCCTCATCTATCCCCAACAACAAACAAAATTGTCAACATTTCACTTTCAAAGAAGATTTTTCTGTTTGATTAATAAAAACTCCCACACCCTGATGGTGATGGTGATAACATTTATGTTCTTGGAAGCAGTACAAAATTGATCTACCACTACCTTTTTCCAGGGTGCTTGTCCAGTTTCCCAATATATCCTGGTAATTTTCAATCCAAGGTCTAATCAGGTACGACCCTGCTCAGGTTTTAGGGGTCAGGGGAAAAGATCAGCCAGAAAGGGCTGGATGCTGCCACCTGTTAGATCTCTTCCTTCTAGTTAAAATATTTTGTTTGTTTGTAAAATTTATTGGCCACCCATCTTACCTCAGGTAACTCTGGGCAGCTTAACAATCATAATTTGTTCTTTTATTAATTTTAAAATAACAATGACAAGAAACGCCTGATAGTTCACATGCAATTTCCTGTTGTAATCCCAGCGTTGCAGCACACAAGCTCTTGGAATCATTGCCCTCCCCCCCACTCCTCCATAGTGTTCCTCAGCTAATGTAGGGTTTCGTCTGTGAACATTTTTTGTGCATTTTCCCACCTAACCTTTTCCCTTTCTCTTTTCTCTGTCTAGAGCATGACAGCTCTTCTGAGGAGCCTGCTGGCTGCCTCAGAGAAAGCTGCCTGCATTGCCCAGCTATGTCGCCAAGAGGAGGCCCTCTTCAGCCTACTCATCGAGGAGAAGAGAGGTGCAGACAAGAATAAGAAGTTCTTGCAGGACTTCAAGACATTGGCAGATGTGCTAATCCAAGAAGTCATCAAACATGACGTGGGAAAAGAGGTAGCTGCTTGGAGAAGATTCTCTATGTAGTGAGAGACATAATAAGGTGAAGATTGGGCCATATCCTAGAGGATTTAAGCTCTTTTCCTCTCCAGTGTCACTCAAAGGGGCTTTTCTACTTACTCTAAACTCTTATATTCTAAAGTGTTATATTCTAAAGACAAATAGCAATAGAAAGCAATAGCTAAACCTACTGCATTTGCAAAAGTAGGAGCAGATAGGAACTGAGAATGGACCTTGATCTATCACCCGTTTGAATAATATATTCAGTTGTTTACGGTTGAGTGCAATAGCTGTTCTCATGTATCCCAAACTCTTCACACATCATTTCTCACTCCTCAAATAGCCATGTAAAGTTGGCCTGCGTTATTATTCTTACAGCAGGGTGGAGGCAGTAAAGGCTTAGAGATGCTGATTTGCTTAGGAGAATATTAAATTCGTGGTTGAGCTAAAATGGTTATAGCCGAGATTGTTATTCTTCAGTCCTCGCTCACTTCGAAGTGAGGTGCCAGGAGTAGGACTCCAAACTGCCTGGGACTGATGTGACATGCAGCTGTCTCCTTCTCATCCAGAGGATCAACCTGAAATGGGACACGGTAGAATCATTGAACCCAGAATAGCCATAACTTGTATCAGGCTTGTCAGCTTGGTTAAAGTGTACTTTTCTCTTCCTCCCTTCAGTTCCACTTTTCTTTCCTTACCCTTTCTCACTGTTGTTCACAGTTTCCAGAACTACAAGATCACATTTGTGGCGAGGAGTCCAACAAATTTGAAAATGGCCTTGGTGAGTAATCAGCACAGGGAGGAGAAAAATACCAGCATATTCTCTAAAATAACTTTCCCCAACTGGACTCCTTCCAAATGTGTGGGATTAAAATTTCCTCCTGGCACACTGGCTAAGAATTTTGTGTGTCCTTGCCCCATTAAGTCCAGTCTATTGGGAGCTAGATAGGGCCAGGTTGCCCTTCTGACATGCTTGGTCCTCTTTTCGATTTCTCAAGTCATTCTCCCGCTTCCAGCTCCATTTTCTTCAGAGAAATATTTCCATCACCTGTCCTAGGCTTACTCTGATAGCCTCTTGGAAGCTTTGTCCCTACAAAGATGTCTGCTGTTTATAAGAATACCAGAAAATTGCAGAGACTCTTGGGGAAAATATTTTAGGAGACATTCCATTTCAGGAAGAGCACTGACTAGACTTATAGGAGCTGTGTATATAAAGGAGGAACATGCCCTAAAATGCTAGCTGTCATATTAAATATACAATCAAATGCCTGGTGCCAGGATTTTTTCCCCTTCTAATTCATGGCCGTTTCCTTATTTTCCTTTCTGAGACAGTCTTCCTCATGTTAAGGACCTTCACATGAATTAAATTGCTACAACATCCATTATTCACTCACAGAGAATATGTCTAATGCAGTGGTTCCCAACGTGGGGGCCCACGCCCCACAGGGGGGCAATTTGATTTTTAATGGGGGCAATTGGAACCTTGTTTAAACCAAGTTAATGGCCTTTTAGGCTTCCTCCGGGTGAGTAGGAGGTCACTTTTTGAATAGTAAGAATGATATGTCACCGGGGGGGGGGGGGGGGGGGGATCAGGATTTTAGAGATGCTTAGGTGGGGCATGGCCAAAAAAGGTTGGGAACCACTGGTCTAATGTCTGTATTGGGTGGGGCAATTGTTAGTGGTAAGGTAATATTTTTAGAGTGTGGGGCCCACGCTGCAGATTTTGCCCTATGAGGGCAAAAAACAGCAAGGCTCCTGTAGGTTTTAACTTTGCTCTGCAGTAGAGGAAACTATCAATAGATTAGTCTTTTTTAACTACCAAGAAAACCTGCACCTCCCTTCTTTTAAGAAGAGCAGAAATTCTGCATGCTGTTACATCTGATTATCCAATTTCTTTTTATTTTTTTTAAGTCCCATCTCAAAAAACTAAAGATAAATATTATTGATGTAAACCATCCTGGGTGTCGGGTGTGAAGAATCAGGACCACACGTTAAGTTCCAGTTAAGCTGATTTATTACTCGGGCCTATACACAAGAATCTAGCCGACTCACCATCAGCACTACATTGGTGCTAGATAAGAATTCAAGAGGGGTTGAACTTAGACTGCTTGGGGAAACCTAACGAATCCAGGTTGATTCCTCTCGACTCCACCCCCAGGCTCTGGCTGTCCTTCTCCTACATTGGCCTGTATTTCTGTTTAACCCACTTGTAAATTGAAATTGACTAGCTAAAAGCATATATCCTACATCTCACCCTATCTTTATCTTTCTCACACTTACTACAGTGTGGGCTATAGTAGCACAGACTGTGGTGGAAAAGGACAAGCCATATCTGAAGGAAACTTCTCCATCATTATGGGCCGTCTTAGAGAGCCTCTGATAAGCTTCTAATGAAACTTAAGAGTTCCTCTCAGAATGGTCCAAGATGTGTGGCATTAAAATAATTTTCATTGCTTGCCTAATATATAAGACACTGAGAATGAATGCGAAAGATCCCCTTGGATCAGTAGAGGGGCCCTCTTGAACAGTCTCTGAACTTTATTTGCCTTTGCAGGCGAGATTGTAGTGGTGCGGGTTTGCCCCACCCAACAGGAAACTGCTGCCCTGCTGCAGAAAGTCTTGGATCGGAAACAGACAGCAGCTGAATTGTTGGCAGCTGCTGTTCATCAGGAAGTAGTGCTTTCAGACCCAGCACTGGACAATGTGGATGTGACCATCTCCACAGAGAGCTTGGCTGTATGGATTGACCCCATAGGTAAATAGAATGGCAGATAAGGTTGGGCATCGGAAGCCATTTACTGTACATACAGTCTTTCTCTAGTGCTGAGTTTTGTCTACAGGTAGTCCTCTACTTAACAACCACAATCGAGCCCAACATTTCTGTTGCTAAGCGAAGCAGTTGTTAAGTGAATTTTGCCCCGTTTTACAACCTTTCTTCCCACAATTGTTAACTGAATCACTGCAGTTGTTAAGTTAGTAACACAGCTTCACTATTAAGTGAATCTGGTTTCCCCATTAACTTTGCTGGTCAGAAGGTCGTAAAAGGTGATCACATGACCCCGGGATACTGCAACCATCATATATATGAGTCAATTGCCAAGCATCCGAATTTTGATCACTTGACCATGGGGATGCTGCAACAGTCATAAGTGTGAAAAACAGTCATAAGTCACGTTTTTCAGTGCCATTGTAATTTTGAAGGGTCACTAAATGAACTGTTGTAAGTTGAGGACTACCTATATGTGGCATAGACTGGATTATATAAAAGAGAGTTGAGCACTATCACATCCAGTCTTGTTCCTTACCAATAGTGATATTCTCCTGTCTTTCTAGGAGTCTTTTCCTAGCCTGTATCCAGTATACATTTATCAGGAATTGAGTTGATACTATTTTTAAAGTCTGTTCTAGCCGGGAGCACTCTGACATCTATTGTTCCGATGCTAAGTCTTGCTGAAGGAATGAAGGAATTCTCCCTTTCTTACTTCCCTCTTTTCAGATTCCACTAATCAGTACATTCGTGGGTGTGGCAGTGTGATGCCTGTGAATGGCATCTATCCATCTGGACTTCACTCAGCGCTTGTGCTGATAGGAGTATACAACCGTCATTCGGGTGAGCCCGTCCTTGGCATCATCAATGAGCCTTTCTTCCAGGAGGAGCTAACAGCACACAGGTAACAATAGCACTGTGGGTCAGTCTTGCCTACATGTACCAGGTTGGCTCTCCCACCAATTATGAAGGGTTTAGCCCTGGATTTTTCCCTTTCCTTTTATGGTACATCAACATGAATGGAGATGAACGATGAAGCAGGCTGAAGAGGGCCTAGGGCATGGATGGGCAACTATGGGCCCTTTACGAATTGTGGACTTCAACACCCAGAATTCCTGAGGTAGCCCAGGAATTCTGGGAGTTGGAGTCCATAGTTCATAAAGGGCCATAGTTGCCCACCTCTGGCCTAAGGAATGGCTTTGAAGGATAGAGGAAGAACTGCTACCAAGGCAACGATCAGACAAGTGCAGCTTGAGCCTATTTTGAGAAACTAAGTTGAGAAAATGCTTCACACATGTCCCTCCTTAGTTTATACAAAGATAAAAGGCAGAAGAGGGGGAGCACATTCAGACTTGGAAAACTTTCTTGCTATAGCTGTGACAATGAGAGCAGTACTATGTGGCATTAGTTTCTTAGTCTGATATACCTTATATGGCTGACACAGGATTGGTACAAAGTTACATGGTTGTTCTGGAGCTGTTTCTTTTCACTTGTACTACCCTTGAATTGCCTGCTGATCTAGCTAGCACATGCCTGCCAAGGGAGGCCCTCCAGTCACAGACTTTAGAGGGGCAATGGGAAAATAACCGCAGGCTCCATTGCTATAAGACGGACTTATCCAGAGAACGAACCTCTGTTTGAAACGATAAGATAGGTCAATCTTTTTCATTCAAGGGAGTCAAATGAATCAAAATGTAATCCCGGGAGGTAAAACAGTATTTTATATTGCTCACAACATATACTCTTGTTTACTGGGCCACTGATTTCAATGAGCATGAAACAATGGATACAAAAGTTATATTGGTATAAGATGCAGTGAAAAAAAAAGAAAGAAAGAAAGAAAGAAAGGAAAGAAAGAAAGGAAAGAAAGAAGGAAGGAAGGAAGGAAGGAAGGAAAGAAGGAAGGAAAGAAAGAAAGAAAGAAAGGAAAGAAAGAAAGAAAGAAAGAAAGAAAGAAAGAAAGAAAGAAAGAAAGAAAGAAAGAAAGAAAGAAAGAAAGGAGCTCAAATAAATATTCTTCCTTGGGCTTCTCAGAGTTTCTAAAAAATCTGCATTTTGCTACACCTAAGGAGTGGCCCAGACTTTGCCATAGGTATCGCATATAAAAATGCCAAATCGAGTCTTAACATCTGGCTGACTGTGCGACCAATCATAATAATTTTACTGTTTTGAGAAAAAGCCTTGAGGGAGTAGAAGAAAATGACTGAAGTGGCTGTCAATACGGTATTGCACAAGGATAATGCAATGATTGGAATAAGCAATGCTTCTGCCCAAAAAATCAGTGACTGTATAAAAATACTTTACCGAATGGTTCCTTTAATGTTCCCTTTTCTTTGCCTCTGAAAAAAATTGTCCCTCTTCCTGTCCCAGTTCCCCTTTTCCAACTACAGTAAGCAAAAGCATTGCTTCTTCCATGCTTCTTCCTATCCTTGTGCAATATTGACTGCCACCTCAGTCACCTTCTTCAACTCCCTGAAGGCTTTTTCTCAAAACAGTAAAATCATTATGGTTGGTCGCACAGTCAGCCAGATGTTAAGACTGGATTTGACATTTTTATCCACCTATCGAGGCCTTCCCAAGGACCTGGCATAGGGAGCTGTTGTTATTTGATGGTGTTAAAGGTATTGTCGCAGGATGTAAGCTGTTCCAAGTAAAGCTGCCTTTTGCAATTGACCAATGGTGATTTTCTCAGTGCTGATGATGTTCCAGTGGTGCTCCAGCTGTTTTGTGATTGCACCCAAAAAGCTTATTATTGTTGATACCTATCTTTGCTTTCTTTATATTATCCTGCCTTTATATACTGTGTATATATAGATATATATATATATAACTCAAGGTGACAAACATACCTAATACTCCTGTCTCCTACTTTCCCCACAGCAGCAATCCTGTGAGGTAGGTTGGGCTGAGAAAGAGTGACTGCTATTTCACCTCTGTCTTCTCAATGTTGTGTAATGGTGGGCGCTTTTCTTAGCAAAGCTACCCTGACTCTTTCTCTTTGGCAGGTGGCAGAGCAAATACCATTGGGGCATTTCCTATGGAAGCACCAAGCTAAGCTCGCTGAGCCAACCCCAGCAGCAGCCTTCCCCCTGCGTGGTGCTGAGCAGCAATGAGACCACCGTGTTGCAGAAAGCTCTGGCCCCTCTATACGGTGAGAGGCTCTGCTTTGCTTCAGGTGCTGGCTACAAGATGCTCTGTGTCGCCCTCGGCCTTGCCGATGCTTATGTGCTTTCAGAAGGCAGCACCTTCAAGTGGGACTCGTGTGGCCCCCATGCCATTCTGCGAGCCCTCGGGGGAGGCATTGTCGATCTTTCAGCAGCCCTGCAGCTTTGGCGTGCTGGGCAACACAAGAATTTGCCTGAACTGACCTATAACAAGCCCATAGAGGGCGCTGTGGGTGCTGAGCGCTGGGCAAATCAAGGAGGGCTTATAGCCTACGTCTGCCACAAGCATCTTGAGGCTGTGATGGTCACCCTAGCAAACGCGACAGATACTTTCTAAAACACAGCCCTGTCAGTGCAAATTAGTGGGAGCATTTGCCTGTGTATGAGGGGAAGAAGGCAGTCTCTAAGTGAGGAAGGAGAAGATTCTTAATTTTTTTAAATGGACCAATTAGATGTTTATGGTGGCAGTATGCCAGCCTGGGATAGGAATGGTACAAATGTCATACTTTTTGACCTCCTGCTTTTCCATGCCAACTGCATCTATAAAAGTTCCACTTCTCATGCAGGGCACACAGAGTAGGGGAAGTATTTCTTAAATTGTTCCCCTTCTGTTCTTCTTGGTGTATCATTTTTCTTGTGTGGGTAATGTGTATCATCAATACGTAGCAAACATGCATTGGGACCATTGAATAATCTCTGTTTAGGTACCCTTTGCGTTTAGCATGGGATACAGCTCAAGATTTCTTGCTGCTGCTTTCTGGATAGGCACAATTTTTGCAAGGCTTTTGATGCACAGACCAGGAGCCTTGATGGCGCAGTGGTTAAAGTGCGGTATTGCAGGCAAACTCTGCCCATAGCTTGGAGTTCAATCCTGACGGGGCTCAAGGTTGACTCAGCCTTCCATCCTTCCGAGGTTGGTAAAATGAGGATCCAGATTGTTGGGGGCAATATGCAAATAATGCTTCTACATTGTAAACCACCCAGAGAGTGCTGTAAAGCACTATGGGGCAGTATATAAGCCTAAATGCTATTGTTATTAAATAGCAGCAAAGCATATTCTGACAATGTCCCCAATCTGTCTTGACCTTTGGGCCTGAAAAAGCCCATTTTGTTTATCCGTTGCCATGTATTTAGAGAGCCAGGAGTTCTACAGAGATGTCTGGCTGCCAACTGTCGTTAACTGCCAATTCTTCAATGTAGTCTGGCTGCCACTTGTTGCTAGTCGTTTGCTCACACTACCGTGCTATCCAGGGTGCACCACAAGGAGGCGAACTAGCATCACATACACATCAAGAGCTTACACCGGCCCAGTGTCTGATTTTTTTCAACATAGACCACCCTGTCCTTGAATGGCTGGGTGGACTGGACATTAACATTTGAACTACTATAAGTCCATGTATTTGCCATACACTAAACAAAGCAGCAAAGCAAACATCGCTTGAGCTGTAAGGACTGGGATTTATGATCCGGCTTCGTGTTAAGAAGCAGGGTTAATTAGCCTTTGGATCGCTTTTAACACTGAGGAGTCGCTACAGTTAACTTTATTTAACTTAAAGGCATTTTTCCTTAGAGAAAACTCGAGAATTTTAGTTCTCTGGAAGGGGACCTGGAATGGGATCTCTTAATAGGGAGGCTCTGGGGAAAAAGTCATGGCATATGAATATAAATAAAAATTGCTATATATGTGAACATATACTGCAGTTTGGGAATTTTTCTCCCAGGCCACTATACTATGAATTTATAATCTATCTTTTGCAATCAGGTGTGATGGAAATTCTTTCAAATTAATCAAAGCAATTACCTGAGGGTCTTGTACTATACATATTTGTTAAATATATTTTTAAACAAACGCTCTTTAGAAATAAAATATATTCTGCAAGTGACAAAAGAAACATTAAGTCTTTGTTCAAAGACGAAGGGAAGGAGGCAGGAAGTGTTCAGCCAAACATTTCTTTATTGCCATCCATACTTCCTTGGCATCTAATTTAACTCTTATAAACAAAAAACATAAACTGTTAAATTCAGGTATTGGCATTATATTCATTAAATGAAAAAATCATAGATTTAATGTAGATAATTATTTAAAGTTAGAAATGGACTATGAATCATCATTACAATGTACTAATTTTGTAAAGTATATTTTCACTTTTTATAAAGAACTTGTAGTGATTATTTTAAATAGTAGAATATATCTAAGATTAAAATTGTACAGACCATTCTCAGAACTATATTTTTTCCAGACATTTTATCTGGTATATTAGGTAGCATAATATTATAATAAACAATTTTTGAAAATATTAAGTACTAGCTTAGTTTCTATTATTCTACTATGATAATTATTTTAAAATTGGTTATTTTAGGATAGCCATTAAAAAGCCATTGGCAAAATACTCTATTAGCTGAGCTGCTTTTTTAATAATAATAATTAATAAACAGTATATAACCACAGGAAAAAGAGTCTAGTTATCCTCCACAGCTACGCCTGTCGTCATCAATGCACCTTTATGACTTGACTGAAGAATGACATCAGCTTCACACTGGCCATGATTTAACCATGGTTTGTCCAAGAAATTGAAATAATGCAAAAAACGTTTGTGTCCCAGAAAGAATTGGTGTAGAATACTGGTGAGGCTGCAGGTGTAAGAAGCAGTTCTCACAGAATGAAAGAGAAATCTCATATCCCAAGTCTATATTATTTAAACAAGAGATGGATAGAAACTTGGCCTCCTGCCGAAAAGGAGGCGCAGTACATCAGTTGCTTGAAGGCAGTGGAGAACAATCAGCGAGATAAATCAGTGAATACCTAAATATTGGGGCTGGTTTGGGGGAAAAACAGCAATTGCCAAAATTCTTTTGTAATGACATTACTGTTTCTTATACAATAAACTAATTTAACTGCAGTTCGTGAATCCTGGTATCCTTATATATTTGATTCCTGAGTGCCTGTCAGGTGAAGCCTGACAGAAGAGCAAAAACCATATAACTGAAGAAATGTTAACGTTCGTTAACATTCATGTAACACTTCCACAAAACATACTTGTGGAAAGACTGTACAATCGGGTGTAAAGCTTGCATCCATGCCTCAGGACTGGAAAAGAATATAGTTACTGTTTTCCACCAAAAAGGACAAGATAAAATGAGTGAATGCAAAAACTACAGATGGGTTAGTTTCTCTAATGCCCTAGGAAGGCATTTGGCAGAATTCTAATGGAGTGAGTAGCAGAGGCTACAAGAAGCAAAATTTACAAAGTGCAATGGGGCTTTATGCTACCTAAGTTTTGCTTTTCAACAGGCTATTGAGAAATAAGTGAAGAATAGCATTTTGTCAAAATATGGGCAAATACAAAGAGGACAAATGACAGAATGCACACAAGGATGTCATTACTCAAATACCAAGATTTAACTTCTTGGTATTAGATAACAGGATTGTAAGTATTTTAATGGTATTTACATGTCAGCATCACCAACATGTCATTGTTTTGGTATCATAATTATTTCCTGCAGATGAAACTGAGTTGAAGGTTGGTTGCTAAATACAAAGTAATGCAGACATGTATGATGTCCTCTTGGGGTTTTAACTTATTTATGTATAAATGTACAGTGCTGAGCTACAGAGTGGCCGAGGGTCAGACGTGGCTGAATAGCTGACAACATACAGCAGGGCTGTCAAACTCCCAGCCCATGGGCCAGATGCCGTCACATGCTGGCCACGCCCACGCCCAGTTTAGCAAAGGGGAAAAAAGTCCCGATGCGTCATGTGACGCCGCCATGACGACATGAGTTTGACACCCCTGATGTACAGTATAAGGGATGCTTGTGGTTATGTTAAAGGTATATTAGTTGTGAATGTGAAGGTAAGTGTACTTTTGTGTGTGGAGAACCCAAATGGTTTGCAGCAAATGTTAGGTAGATTATATGATGCAACAAGGGATAGAGAACTGAAAATTATTGTATCAAACTCCAAAGCAGTTATGTTTGACAGGGAAAATGGAGAGAATGATTCCAAGTCATAAATAAATGGCAGAGCCTCTCCCTTTTCCTGAGAATGTGCTTATATTGGTAGAATGTTTTATTAAACATAAGAAAATGGGTACAAATGCTGATAGAAAAGTAGCAGGTAATATGACCTCTTTGAAGAATATTTGTTGAAAGAAATAGATTTGTATAAAAGCATGTTTCTGCCAAGTTTGTTATCTGCAGTGAGTGTTGAGTATTGAGAAATCAACTAAATATTGATTTCTTTGGTTTATATAAAGGCAGCATACACAATGTTCTCGCTTCCTATTTTCCCCATAACAACAGCCCTGCGAGATGGGTTGACTGAGAGAGAGTGATTGGCCCAAAGTAACCTAGTAGGCTTTCCATGTCTAAGGGAACTTATTAACCCCAACACCAAACTGGTTGTAAAAAAATATATAATTGCAAGTTGAATCAGTTGGAATGCTGTTGGTACTTATGAAGGACATGTGGTTAAACAAGAAGAGATTGAGTCCAGAGTGCATGGGGACTGAATGAATAAGTTAGGACTAAAAAAGAAGTAGATTGGGGTAGTTTGATCATACAGAAATAATGAATGAAGATTAAATCACAAAGAAAAGCAAAGAAATCAGGAAGGGGAAGACTATGTGTTGTGATTTATGGAAGCCCTGAGATGATGAAAAACAGTGAAAATTAAAAAGAAAAAAAGATAGTTTAGGAAGCAGATAGAAACATGATGGATGGAAGCAAGAATAGTTTGCAGGGATTTAAAGGTATGGAGCAGAATAATAATGTTGGTTTAAACTGGATTTATTTATTCATTCAATCAACTTATGTAGCTAATAATCACACATTCGTGACTGGGTGGCTTACAATTAAAACAAACAATAACAAAACATCAAAAAATAAAGCAGCCAAACAAGCAATACAATTTAAAACAAAATAGTACAGGTAGTCTTCAACCTACGACCACAATTGAGCCCAAAATTTATACTGCTAAGTGAAACATTTGTTAAGTGAGTTTTGCCCCATTTTACGACTTTTCTTGCCAGTGTTGGCAAGTGAACCATTGCAATTGTTAAGTTAGTAACACGGTTGTGAAGTGAATATGGCTTCCCAATTGACTTTGCTGGTAAGAAGGTTGCAAAAGGTGATCACATAACCCTGGGACACTGCAACCATCATAAATATGAAGCATCCGAATTTTGATCATGTGACCATGGGGATGCTTCAACGGTTGTAAGTGTGAAAAAAGGTCATAAGTTACCTTTTTCAGTGCCGTTGTAACTTTGAATAGTCACTAAATCAACTGTTGTAAGTCGAGGACTACCTGTACAGTCACCAGGGGGAGCACATTCATTCAAGAAGAGTACAGTACTACAGCCATTTTATGGGCTTCATACCACTCTCTGATTTCCTGGCCAGGCAGATGGAAAAGCCTGAAGGCCTTCCGAAAGGCCAGCAAGTTCAGAGCCAGGGGAAGGGTGATTTTATTTACTTGTTTCTTTGTTTGTATCCTGCCTTTCTTATTTTTACAAATAACTCAAGGCGGCAAACATATCCAACACACCTTCCTCCTCCTATTTTCCCCAACCCTGTGAGGTGGGTTGGACTGAGAGAGGATGATTGGTCCAAGGTCACCCAACTGGCTTTCATGGCTACAGCGGGACTAGAACTCACATACTCACATAGAGAGCCGAGGTGGCGCAGTGGTTAGAGTGCAGCACTGCAGGCTACTTCAGCTGACTGCTAGCTGCAGTTCGGCGGTTCAAATCTCACCGGCTCAAGGTTGACTCAGCCTTCCATCCTTCTGAGGTGGGTAAAATGAGGACCCAGATTGTTGGGGGCAATATGCTGTAAACCGCTTAGAGAGGGCTGTAAAGCACTATGAAGCGGTATATAAGTCTAAGTGCTATTGCTATTGCTATACTCCCGCTTTTTCAGACTGGTACCATAATCCTTAGACCAAACTGGCTTCCATGGGGTGGATATAATTACAGGATTTAACTCTATTTCTATTATTATTATTATTATTTTGTTTCATGATGTTCATTTCTTTTGCTGACTCTTTCTAGCTCTTTTTCTGTGTGCAAAGGGTTACTTATCTTGAAAAGCAACACTATACATACTGTTAAGGCTAGGCATGTAGTTATTTAGATACAGTACAACATCCTTTCCTTTTAGAAGTAGCTTGCACACTTTGCCTTTAAATGGCACCAAATTCTTTCAGGTTGGGTGGTAACTGAGCAGCAGCTGAACTGAAGGTTTCTCAGGGTTTAATATCTCTACTGTAGAGCTGGCTTGATTCCAACTTTATCTACTGCATGAAAAGGGAAGCTGTAAACAAGAAAGTGGATGCAGTCCGCTCTGCTGTATAAAATTATAGAGAACTATTTGTTTATAAAAATACACTTAATGGGCAGTGTAAAGTGAGATGACTTGCTTTTATACTGAAGGGATGCTAGATGGGAGTGGATATGTATTTTTAGCATTTAGTACATTAAAAGTCTCAAGCCTTTTTTAAAATGCATATTACCGTAAATAGCAAATTCAATAGCTAAATAAGTTTAGGGACTTCAGAACGACAACCAGAGTTAGGCTGGGCTAGTACTCAGGTGAGAGGTCACCACCAAGCTTATAGGTCAATTGGGAAGTTAAACAATGGCAAACCATTTCTGGATTTTAACCAAACAAACATTATGGGCATGAAACTACTAGATGTTAAGGCGACTTGACTACCTTACTGTATACCAATTTGGTCTAGTGGTTATGACACTAGGCTAGAAGTTGGGGGACCGTCAGTTCTAGTCCCGCCTTAGACATGAAAGTCAGCTGGTGACTTTGGGCCAGTCCTCCTCTCTCGGTCCAACTCACCTCACAGGGCTGTTGTTGTGGGGAAAATAGGAGGAGGAAGGAGTATCAGGTATGTTCGGCACCTTGAATTACTTATAATTAATTATATAATATATGAAAATAAATAAATAAATAAATAATAGTCAGTCAGCTGTCTTGGAAGAAATTATACAAAATTGCTTCACTGGGACAGTCTTCTTGGCTTAAAACGTTGCTTTAAAATACAGACCATAAACAATGTGCCAGTAGTTTCAAGTGATGGCTCTTCAATATCCTGGCAGACAAACTGCTTTGTGCTCTTTTTAAGAGCAATTCTGGCAGCCCCAGATGAGAACATTTGAAGCGAGGATTGTTGGCAAAGAGTGTCAGCAAAAGCTCAGCTAATGCAGATTAATTGTCTTACAAAAGACTGTGTACAAAGGTAGACAACATGTAACTGGTAAATACATTATCTGTACAGCATCTGGATTGACTTTGTGTTAGGGGATGAGAGAAAGGGAGAGATTCTGAACATCTAGGCAGTGATTAGGAGAAAAGAGACAAATTTAAGTAATAATACAAAGGCCAATGCTATAGAGAACATATTTTCAGAAATGTTTCAAACCTCATTTCAGAAAACAAATATATTTCATACAAATTAGCAGGAATTGAAATGCACAACTGTCAGCTTGCACTGAGTATTCAATGGACCATATGAATTAGTTTCCTATCTGTGAATGTAATTTTGAAAATTATTTAAGAAATCAGTATAAAACTACAGGATCGTCCACTGGTCTTGCCCAGCTAAAATAGAGCCGGAATTCAGAGTGAGGAAAGGCAATTATGTTTCACTGTTTCTGTCTATGCAGTCATTGGGGAAGGAAGCAGGAAATAGGATTCTGTATTAACTGTTGGGTTTTAGTTAAATATTTATTTTTATTTATTTATTACATTTATATGTCAGTTTTAGAGCAACCCTCAAAACAGAAAACATTTCAAGAAGGAGAAAAGCCAGAGGGTTGCTTAGCAGAATTCCTCATATATGGCTCTCATTCTCAGTGACAGTGTATTTGAGGGCAATATGGCACATATAAAACACCACACTGTCTTCGGTCCAAAGATTAACTTCCATAAAAACGGGGAACTGTGAAGTTTCATAGCTTTAGTTGTTTATTAAATTAACAATTTTCAAATAGGGAAAAAATATTTCTCCCTCCTTCATTATTTTATTTATACAGTAGCTGTCTTTAAGAAGCACAATTTTGCCATTTCATCTGGGCTGGCTTTTAAAAATGCATATAGACTATTGTCTTTATTATAAATTAAGTTCTCTAAAGTTAAGTTCTATAAATTAAGTTCTATAAACAGCTTGCCATCAGAAGTTGTGGTTGCTTCATCACTGGAGGTTTTTAACAAGAGACTGGAGAGTCACTTGTCTGAAATGGTATAGGCCAGGGTCTCCTGCTTGAGCAGGGGTTGGACTAGAAGACCTCGAAGGTCTCTTCCAGCTCTATTCTGAATGATTGAAAGCAGAGCAGGGGAAGAATGTGCCACCAATCCTTGCTGATAATTAGGACTGTTTGTGCCATATACAAAGCACTCTTTTGAGGATCCTTGAGAATTTAGTAATGAAAGTTTGTATGTGTGTTTCAGTAACTAGGAGACAAGTAAAATGATGTAGTAATTAAACATGAGGTAGTGGGAAAGATGGGAAAACTGTAGCCAGAGTTGCAAATAAATTAAAGCTAGCTCTGTTTGCTTGATAACGGCTAAATTGTTACAATATTTTGATAATTTCATATCCATTCAGTCCTTGAGCCTACAGCAAGCCTATTAGAGTTGTGATGCTAGACACGCAGACAATAAAATGCAATCAGACAAATGGACATTACTCTATCTTCGTAAGCTTTCTTTTGGTGTTGTGAATCCAGAGATGATGTCAGAGATGATAGAGTGAATTAACTCAAAAAATAGCATAATGGATTGAATATACTTGGATAATGTTCAGCATTTTAAAAAGAGATGTCCTAAAGTTTTAAAATTGAGCAATATTTTAATCAAACTATTAGTCTCAGAATTGAATCAAAAAAGTTGGTCTCATTCCCAGCAGTCTTCATAATACCCTCTATAGAAAATGAAGTTTTGTAATTTAAGGTAAGATAGGGAGTATTTTAAAGTCATAAGATCAGTTTCTGTACAAAAGTGAATGAGAATACTGCAGGATCCAAACTGCGTCGGTCACCAGAACCAGAGGTTTTGTCTTCTGAGCTTTTGGACTCATGCTAGAGCCCATCTTCAGGGAACTTCTCTCTAGCAGAGTGTGCAGAGAACTGCAGAGAACTGCAGAAAAAACAATTGCTACCAACCTGCCTTCCATTGAGGACCTGTATACTGCACGAGTCAAAAAGAGGGCTGTGAAAATATTTACAGACCCGTCACATCCTGGACACAAATTGTTTCAACTCCTACCCTCAAAACGACGCTATAGAGCACTGCACACCAGAACAACTAGACACAAGAATAGTTTTTTCCCGAATGTCATCACTCTGCTTAACAACTAATTCCCACAACACTGTCAAATAATTTACTAAGACAGTATTACTATTATTCTTCCCTTCCTTACTAGTATCTATCGCTTCCCACTTATTACTATAACAATGTTGCTTGTATCTTCAATTTATATTGTCTTTATTTGTTTCCTAGTACAATTTGATAGGTTATTAGTAACCTNAATTCTATTTTATTCTATTCTATTCTATTCTATTCTATTCTATTCTATTCTATTCTATTCTATTCTATTCTATTCTATTCTATTCTATTCTATTCTATTCTATTCTATTCTATTCTAGCAGAGTGTGCGCTCTTCTGTGTGTGGTATTTATAGTGTCTGTTTTAAGTGGCTTTTTAAATGTTGATTGGGATGTGTTGATGGCTGGCTTTTAAGTCATTAGCTGCCCAGCCCTCACCTTCTAAGTACTTAATAGGCTGGTAGTAAATCAGCACTCCTATTGACTGATGAGGGGCCTGTTTCTCGGGCGTCAATCACTTCCCTGGCTGTTTTTGTGCCTGCTCGTCCAACAATCTTGGTTAGCTGCAAAATTGAATGTGTTTCCTTGTTCATTACAGTGTGAAGCTACCAATGAGTTCGGGTCTCCTCATTTGACCACTCGCTTGTGTTCTTGCAATCTGGTGGTTTTCTTACAGAATACTGTAAGAATTATGCAACTGAAGTATGTGGGTATCTTTATGTTTACTGGAACTAAATTTCTAAAAAAGTGTATTAGGAATCAAACATAGAAAAGCATATAAGTAGAAGAGGTAGTACCTGTAAGGTGCTTGAGAATTAGTCCATCTCAGAGGTGGGTTCCTCCCAGTTCGGACCAGTTCGCCCGAACCGGTAGCAACCCACTGGTGATGTCACGGAGCCGGTTTGGTCAGTGCCGGTCCGTGGATGCCACCATCTTTTTTTTGGATTTTTTTTTGGGGGGGTTTCTTCTGCGCATGCTCAGAAGCCGAGTTGCCTGCACTGCGCATGCGCCGCCATCTTGTTTTTGGCTTTTTTTTGGAATTTTTTTGGAATTTTCGGCACTGCGCATGCGCGTGCAAAGCGCGCACGCAACCACGCGGCACGGCCACGCAGCACGGGAGGAAGCAAACTGGCGGCAAGGTAAGTTAGAACTCACCCCCGGTCCGTCTGTCAGAAGACTGAAGCTCAGGTGGAAATGGAGCTTGCAACACAACAAATCACCAAGCAATGGCTGAAACACACACACACACACACACAAATACAGGAACAGAGTTCTAGAATGACCAAGTCAAAGCCTGAATCTAAATTTCATCAAGATACTGTGAGGTGATTTGATGCAGGCACCGCATCCAAGAAACCCCTCAAGCATTGCCCAGTTGAAAAAATACTGTGGAAAAATGGAGAGAGGGAATCCTTTCAGCAGATGTCAGAGAATAGTAGTTGCACCTGCTTGAGGTTATTTCTGCCAAAGGGAGCAATACCTGGTACTAGAGCCAAAGATCTACTTACTGTTTTCATAGAAAGAAATGGCATATCTGTTTAAATGATTGCAATATTTTTTTCATAGTTGTTTAAATGATAAATGATTGCAAGATTTTTTTCATAGTTGTTTAAATTACATCACCTTTATATATTGTTTGAATGAAGATAAAATATTAGTATGTCCACATAGGTTAAAAGAAAAAACTTTAAATGGGGTGTACTCTTTTTCACATGACTCTATATACCTCCCCTTGAATTGATAAAATGATCTACATTAATACAGATGTTAGTTTTTTTTTTCAAATAATATGGAGTTTATGAAACCTTAGCACCAATGTTTTATTTAGCAGATTAGATTAAGATTTTAGTCATTTTCCCCTTCTTTCTTAGCTGTCGATTTTTAAAAATAAGACATGCCAAATATTAGTGTAGGATATAAGAAAATTCAAAAATAAAATAGTATATAGAAATTTATATAAATGTAGAAGATTTATTCTGCTTGGGCAGGGGGTTGGACTTGATGACCTGCAGGTTCCCTTCCAGCTTGAATTTGTTAAACATTAGTTGCTTTAAGATAGTTGGAGAAAATATATGCTGAACAGATATTCTTTTGTTAATTAGAAAGGGGCCCAACTAAAAGGGACATTCCTTAATGCCAAGGCAAGAGAGATAAGAAAATGTTGTGCTTGCAAAATATATTATGAGCAATAATGGAGAGGTGTTGATGAACATGTCAGAGATGCTGTTGTCTCTGAGGCGTTACGGAGTAGATGTGATCGGTGACTGTATCCGATAGGAGGGGCATGGGGGGGCGCGTCAAGATAAAAACTAAAAAATGTAATGCTTTTGCATGGGGGGGGGCGTCGAGATAGAGACTATAAAATGTAATGCTTTTGAAATTTTAAGTGTGGCTTTTGGCTCAAACCTCAATTTGAGGTCAGGCTGAAAGATCCAACGCACTTTGCAAACTGCTATATATATATATTTCTCTTTAAACATAAAATCTCTTTGTTTCAACTGATCCAGTTGTTGGTTTAATTTCAACAAATTAGTTGTTGGTTTATTTCCAACATTAGTCTTGTCTAGAGCTCATTTGAATAAACAGTTAATGAAATCAATTCTACCGTTAAAGATGATAAAATATATTTCAAGAATGAACTGGGCAAATTCTGACAAAGCTAAAAAAAATATTTAGCGTAATCTGCTTTTGGGGGGGATGGATTCAAGAAATGCAAACATGCTGAGCCAAAACACTGAAAGCACTGCCGTTAGTTTTCTTATATAATTCGGTAATTAAACGACTGGCTGTCACAAAATCCTGTCCACTATTCTGATCAATTTTTACGAATGTTTAGTATTTTGATTGTTGTTATTCTTTCAGTTTTATCTCCTATAATTAGCGAGCGTTGTTGTTGTTTTTGGTAAAGAATTGCTGAGCCCCCTAGATTATCTGTTTGCTACCTCTCTGTACTGCTGGTTTAACGAACCTGGATTTGTTCGCAATTTGGGAGGATTCTTGGAAATGCATGAATAACAAGAAAAGAGAAAGACTAGCCCATTAAGAAAATTAAGGGGGGGGGATGGGATTTTTAATAATACGTAAGAATAATAAAGCAATGCGTCTCTCCTCGACTTCCTGCCCCAAAGCTACGAATTCGGAGTGATGCATAGCTTGCCACGCCTCTCGTCCCGCCCGCCCAACAAGCAGTCAACCAGTCAACAGTTAATTGTCTGAGGAACTCCGCCCATCGAGTGCGCAGTCAAGTCAGAACTACTGTAAAGAAAGCCGTTGCTTAGTTCCATTATCTTGGAACGCTCGCTGCCCAATCAGGACAAGGAGGGGCGCGGCTTTCTGGTTCTGCCGTCTCTTCCTCCGGGAATCTGGTCTAATCAAATAACGCCGGTCCCGCGGCTTATTGCCGCCTTAGCTCCACCTTCAGGGGTCTCATCCTCCAATCCGCTGGCGCGGAGGGGCGTTGTTTCGACCACGCCCCGCCTTCTCGATCCATGACTGCAACAGCCGCGGGACCTCAGGAGCGGTTGAGTTAGCCGCAGTGCCAGCCTGGTGCTTTCTAAGTGCTCCGGTCGGTCCTGGAAGCACCATGGAGCGGGGCACGGAGCAAGAAGCTGGGCCGTCAGATCCGATCCCGTCCAGTTCGGGATCGCGATTGCCGGGAGGCTTCGGCTCTGCAGAAGCCTTGACGGCACTAGGCGCGATCGGACGGCGGTTGCTGTGGCTGCTGCCCGTGTATCTGGCCGGCCGGGCGGGGCTCAGCGTGGGCTTCGTAATCGCTGGCGTGGCCCTTTACATGGGCTGGCGGAGCCGGCGACTGAGCAAGGAGCGGTCGTTGCAGACCGCTGGAAAGATCCTGGGCGATGAAGAGGTGACGGTGAAGAGCGCCGTGGATCTGGGCCGAAGCCTGGGTCGAAATGAGCTGCCCGCCTGGGTAAGAGTGCCGCGCCCCTGTCCGAAATGTGTTAGTTGTAGAGGAATCCCCGTCTAGTGAAATCCTCCCTTCCCCGGACGATCTTGCTTCTTACATGGGACCCGCATCAAAGCGCTTACTGGATAGGAGCTGCAATTGAATTCTGAGCAAAAAAGATGAGACTTCCCCATGCGGCAGCCTCTTAAATTAGGAAGCGCTCCTTTAGCGTCCATCTATATATGTACTTATGTATGATTTCAGTTCTCTCTTCCCCGTGAAAGAAGAGTTCGGCCTTTTTTTCTTTTTTCTTTAGCCCAGCTAGGCTGATGTTTCAGTGCAGCTATAGAAAGGAAAGGAATCTACAAAAAAGTTACTTGCCCTCAGGCTTGTGCCTGTTCTAAAAGAGTGGCTGCAGCTGCAGGGGAGGAAAAAAACAACCACTGGCATCTGAAAGATAATGATATTATAGGAATCTCTCTCAAAGAATGTTTAAGATAACCCACAAAGTCTTGGTTATTCTTGAATATATGCTTTGACTCGATTATTGGTGACCCCCCCCCCAAAAAAAAGGGAAGGGAGGAAAGAAATCTGATTTTGTAAAATAATGTTGTGGCTTGGAGGCAGGCAGGTAGATCCATCTTACTTTTATTATAAATAAGGGAGCACACATTGGATTCTTTGAGGTGTCTTATTTAGGGTGAACCTAAATGGTTTCATCCTTTATCAAGCCCTGCATCTTCTTCAATGAACTGATTTTTAGCATATATATTGGGCCTCTATGACATTTGGGACTAGTATGTGTACTAGAAAAATGTGGATGCACTGAGAAAATGGAAGATGAGGGAAGTGCCCATTCATTTAAAAAAAACAAAACCCTGACATAATCAGTTGCAAATAATTAGTTGACCAAAATGGGACTTGCCAGCAGCCCCTTCTTTCAGAACTCTCCCTGTCACTTTTGTCCTTTACTTGTATAGCTGAGCACATTCCCAAAGAGAACACTGGACTACTGCTGTCAACCATCTTTATTTTCTAGGAAAACATTTGGGGCCCCAAGATGTTCTTGGAAATAAATCTGATGCTGGGGGATGATTCCACTTTTTAAATTGAAGGTAAAATGTCAGGAAGCTTGGTGGACACTAAGGGAGAGGTTTATGGTACATTGTAGTCTCCAGGCAAACAGATTCATGGGTTCTGAGTTTCTGGGTTTGATTCTTGGGTTTCTGGCTCCTTTCAAACTTGATTGGCAAAACAGTCACACCTCTTGATGCATGGATCTTTTCACTTTGGTCAATGTATAAATCTAATCAATATAAATGTGGGTATAAAATGTCTTCTCCAAGCTATTTCTGCCTTCCCTATTGCCTTATCACTGTCCAGTATGCACTGCTGATGCAAATAGCCTTGGGCTAGTTCATATGCTACATGAAGATTCCGCTGAACTCTCTTACAGTTTTATTGTAGAGCTTAGAACAGAATAACATTAGTAAAATACTCTGGCATATATGCATGCTTTTATTGTTATTTTCAGTAATAGGAATCTCCGTCTAGGTAGCAGTAACTCTGGTATCGACTCTGATTTCTTTTTCTTGTTGTCCTTTCAGCAAGTCTTTAGGCCAGCCTTCTCCAAACCAATGAGTTACATATGTTTTGGCCTTCAATTCCCAGAATTCTCAGTCAGGATAGACCAGGAATTTTGGGAACTGGGAGTCATCAGCCTGGCATTTTCCTTGTTTGTTGCTCTGTTGCTCTGTCTGTGCTGGAAAAATGAAACGTATGTGAGTGGAAAGGAAAAGTAAACCTCATCCTATGAATTGTTTGGGAGATGCATGCAAGCTCCTTTGCAGAGCAGTTGCTGCATTTCCCTTGGATTAGTATCCTTTAATGCCATTTGTTCTAACTTTCTGTCTCCCAAACTCTCCTTTTTTTACTTCCCAAACTCTGTAATCTTTGGGAGGCCCTTGAAGCCATTTGGAATTTTCGGGACATGTTGCTGTGGGCACTCCCAGGAAAAGCTGCCTTGCTGCAAAACAGCTGCCATGGTGTGCGCATAGTCGGTCTCTAAGGTACTGTTTAGCAGAGGGTCAACTAGCAAGTTCATTCATCCTCAAGCAGCCCCTATTCCAGTCTTCTAACCCTGGTTACCTCTGTCTTTTGATGGGTGGAAGCAAGAGACTCCGTTCCAAACAATATACTAGGTTGCAGCAACCCACAGTTTGTATTTCTATATGTTAACGATGAAATGGTAGAAATAAGGATGAGGCTATATGCTGATGCTTTACTTTGCAGCATAGCGGCTTCCTGTTTAACATTTTATATTCCCAAAAAGGTAGAGTGCAAGAGAGATAAATTGATGTCTATGAGTATAATGTTGCCTCTATCCTGTTCTAATTCTAACCATTGTGTTAGGTAGTTTCCATATTTGCTATCTCTACAGTTTCCTGTTGGCATCCTGTTTTTCTTGAGAAAACCCCATCTGATTTTTCTGTTGTTGTTTTTTAATGCACAGTGCTTTCCTAAGATGTATCAGCATCTTGAAGTTGTCTTCTGGGTTTCTGACTGTTGACTTTTCTTAGCTCTTCCTCTGTATATATGCTACAGGGGATTTGAGCAAGTACAAGCAACTAGGCCTGGCAAGAGTATTCTGAATAGGATAAAATACTATACATGTAGTTTTTTCAACAAAGCTTTCTTTGATTTGGTGCTATCCTATAATTAAACAAGATTTTTTTCTTGTGGCTCCAAAATGCTGCCCAAGGTGCAACAAATCAAAATAGATTTTACATGTACTGACTGCAGCTAGAATCGTATTTGCACAACAATGGAAAAGGGAAGAGATCCTTACAGATGAAAATGTGATTAAAAAATACTAGAATGTGCAGAAATGGATAGGCTAACACAATTAAGGAAAAGGAAGAAACTGAATACTTTTCGACTTGGGATTCATTTTATCAATGGTTAGTTGATAAAAACAGGAGTTAGAAACAGGGAATTATAAGGAAAGAATCAATGATATGAAGGAGGTATGTTAAAATGGATAAGCAAATATTATTATTATTATTATTATTATTATTATTATTATTATTATTACTATTATTACTTTTATTATTATTATTACTACTACTACTACTACTACTACTACTATTATTATAGAATCAATATTAATGTAATGAACACTGTTGCAAATATTCTGATTACTATTTCCTAAAATTATTTGTACCCAGACAACACACTGGTTAATTTGAAAATGGAATTTTTATATCTTATAAAATAAAAAACTTGATTAACAAAAAACAAAACAAAATGCTGCCCAAGGACAGATACTTCCTTCAGAGATGAAAAGGAATTGTTAATTAATTTGTGTGCAGTCTCTTTGTTTTAGTAGGACTCCTTGTCTTAAGTGTTCATTGAATGGAACTGTGTGGAGATTTGAGTACTGGTACACTGTCTGCTAGATATGCAAAATACCCTATTAAACAGTAATGCTATTGTACTTTGCATTTGAGAACTTTTCTAGGATGAATTCATGGGTTATTACTTTTCTTATGCCTCAGGTTTCTTACAATGTAGATTGTTGCCTCTTGAGCAAATATCTAACAAGGGGAGACAATGATGGAATGCAGTAGCATATTTCTGCACTGACTGTTGTGACATGTGAAATGTGAATTTGCCCTTTACACAGATATTAACAATATATCCAAATCTTGTGAGATGTAAGCCAAGAGTCAACAGTTCTAAGGACAGAGATGTCAGTTCTATCAATAAACAACTGTCACTCAGCACATGAAATTGACTTTGACGAGATGTGGGAAAGGCAGGCAGAATAAACCACAGGTATATACTGACTTGGATGAAAGAAAGAACTGCATTTTTATTCTGACAGAGGGCAATCCCCTGTTAAATGTATCTTGCCAGTTCAGCTTGCAATAAAAATCCTTATCTAGATCTATTCTCAATTTAAGCCTAGCCACGCAAAATTGGGAGTTAGAGATGTAGAGCTAACTGTTGATTTGGGGAGCCTGATAAATGCAAACCTGTATTTATTTTGCAGATATTGTACTGCTGCGGGGCATGCAATCCTTGGTAAACCTTTGGATATGGAGCAGTTAATAATTGAGTGTGGTTTAACTGAGCCCTAAACTGGCTGAAATGCATGCCGGCCTGTTTTAAATTGGCCCCCTTGCCATAGAAATGGTAAAGAATCTTCCCATCCAGAGAATGGTTCTTCACATTAATCAATAAATTAATTCATTGATAATTGTTGCAGTCATATGTTTAACAGAATGGCTGGGTTCACACATTGTGCCAAGCTGCAATGTTGTATTATGTTTTTTGAGTTACCATGTTGTGTGAACCCAGCTATGGTTAGAATTTTTTTCTGCAAACCCAGTTAAATGTGGCTCATTTAATAAACCATGACTAGTCACACTCTAGTTTAATCCCAGATCTGCAAATTATAGTGTGAAGATCCCCCGTTGAATTTATATACTAGTCAAATATGTGATGCCCTCATTCTCTTCTTTACTTCTTTACAGCTAGCTCTTTCTTGGTACCTTCTGGCTCTCCTCAGTTAACAGCCTCCTTGCATTCCAACCATCCAATTTTGTATTCAGAAATAATCTCACATGAATATCTGCTTGCTAATTGATCTGTACAATATAGAGAGGGGGGAAAAAAGGATTGGACGGAGATGTTGCATGTTTAGATCTGGTGCATCCAGAGATGATGAGCCTTCAACACCTCCTGTTATTGAACAGGATAATGTGAATCCATTGGAAGAAAATGGGTGAAGTCCCTTGTTATAAAAGGATCGCCTCTGCAAGAGATATAAATCCTAATTGTTCATGGCTATGAGGCCATCTGTCTCCCTGGCATGAGACTCTACCTTCCCCCTTGCTGGTCTCAGAGTGGTGAGGCCTATCTGCCACCCCCAACGAAGTCCATTCTAAGTGCTGCAACAAAGAGGGAAATGAAATACCATCCCAGAAATGAATTGTGGCTGAGCAACAGCAGTAGGGTCATCCTATAGGAATGCAAAGGACAGCAGCAGTTGTGGGCTGTAAGAAAGGGCTGTTTGTCCAAAATCCTAAACCAATGAGCTCACAGCAACTTAAGGGTATCCTTTGCCTTAGAATGCTAAAACAGAGTGTGTGTGTTTGGGGGTGGGGGGGGTAACTCGTTCTTATTGGCAGAGGCAGAGCAGAGGCTGCCTTGTGTTTAGATTTCTCATTTTGCCCTCTAGCCTAAACCTTGTATCATAAAAATCCAGAATTTGTATCCTGTTTACATGGTGTGCCTGGTTTAGTTTTGCTTTGTTAGGGGGGGGGGGGAAGGCAGATTCAAGCTCTGATTTCTGGATTCTGGGTTTCTGGATTTTCAAGCTCTGATTTCTAGTTTTCACTGGACTTTACAGACCACCCTCAGTTATTGACAGAAATTAGGGTTTGGTGGCTAAAGCTATGTCGTTGTAAAGTGTAATGCTATATGTGACTGTAATGCTATATGTCCATGATGGCGAACCTATGGCACGCGTGCCACAGGTGGCATGCGGAGCCATATCTGTGGGCACACAAGGCGTTGCCCTATGTCAGTGCTGGCCAGCTGCTTTTCGGCCTTCTGGAGGGCGGGGAGGAGGTCATTTTTGCCTTCCCCAGGCTTCAGGAAAGCCTCCTGAAGCCTGGGGAGGGTGAAAAATGGCCCAACGGCCCAACCGGNTCAAACATCCCCCTAGAATAGTGATGGCGAACCTTTTTTTGCTCGGGTGCCAAAAGGGTGCGCGTGCAATAGCGCATGCACGTGTGCCCACACCCATAATGCAATGCCCGCCCCCTGCACATGTGCGCACAACACCCCCCCACATGCTACCCCCCTGCGCATGTGCGCAGGCCTCACTGAAACCTCCGGACTTCCGTTGGACCGTTTTTCGCCCTCCCCAGGCTTCAGGAAAGCCTCCTGAACCCTGGGGAGAGCGAAAAACAGCCCAATGGGCCTACCAGAGGCTTCAGTGAGGCCTGTGCGCATGCGCCAGGGGGGGCAGCGTGGGGGTTGTGCGCATGCACCGGGGGAGCACGGGGGTTGTGCGCATGCGCGGGGGGAGGACATTGCATTATGGGTGTGGGCACGCGCACACGCGCTATTGCACGCGCACCCTTTTGGCACCCAAGCCAAAAAAGGTTTGCCATCACTGCTATATGTGACTGCACTGCTTAGCCACAATAGTTCCAGCACTTCCAGTTGCTGTCGTTATACAAATCCTGTGCTGTTGTTAAGAGGATATCAAGGGGTCACCATTTGTGATCTCCTGCCAGCTTCCCCTCTGACTTTGTTTCTTGGAAGCCAGCAGTGAAGGTTACAAATGGCGGTCCTGTGACCCAGGGGTGAAATGCTCCCGGTTCGGGCGTGCCTGCCGGTCATCGGAGAGCCGGATGCCGCCATTTGGGTTCTTTTATCCTCTGCGCATGCGCAGAACGCTTTGCGCATGCGCAGAGGGTAAAAGAACCCAAATGGCGGCATCCGGGCGGGTGGGCGAAGTCTCGCGCTGCCGTCGCTACCGGCTCTCCGACGACCAGCAGGTACACCCGAACCGGGAGCATTTCACCCCTGCTGTGACCCAAGGGACACTGCAATGGCTGGAATTTTGAGGACTGCTCATAAGTACCACTTGTTCAGCAAGAACCATCTGTACTTTCTTTGAACACCACTTCATAACAGTAAAGATTAAACAACTAATCTTTAAATGATCTTTAAGATGCTCAAGTGTTCAGTTGCAATACAGACAGCATCCTCCCTTTGTTTTTGCAAATTATGGAAACGAAGATTAACTGCTGAGTATGAGAACCTCAGAGACTGAAAAAGATCGTGAGGGGATCTGCTGATATAAGCCATTAAAACCACAGTGCCTTAGTGAATATACTAAGTACAGTTTGCAGCACACCTTGAGAATAGATTAAATTTGTGCCTGTGGCTTTTCATAGAAAGAAATTATCTATTCTATATTCCAGATATCCCCTGTTTGAAGTGCCTTGAAAAATTGTTGCGTTTAAAATTTCTGTCATGAATCTACCTGCCAACACATTTCAGCTGCATGAGGCCCTCTGTTTTTAGTTTCTTAGTTAAGAACAACAAAGAACAAAGAAAGTGGTAAAGGCAAGAGAAGTACAAATTAGCACATTCATATGAGATGGTGAAATATATTTAATTTGCTCTTTTACAACTAACAGAAGGGAAACAAACCTAATATCTTGTAAGCAGCATAATAATTGAGAATCTTATTTTTTAAATGAATCTCTAGAACCTTTCGGACCTTAAGCTAGAGAAGTATGTGGCAAAGGGCATAAATGAATCTCCTTTAAAAGTACACAAATCAAATCCTGTAGAAATGCCTTCAGAGAAAAGGAGCTTACTTTTATCTTTTAAAACAATGTATTCTCATCCTCACTTTTTGGAGAGTTGATTGCCTGTGTGTAATTTGGGATGGGGGTGGGGAAAGGACTGCACAGACACTCTGATGTGGAAAAAACCAATCCACTGCTTGCCATAAATGGAGAGTTTTTCTTTCCCTCGTCCCTCTGCCTGACGACATCAAGCAACTAAGTTTGCACTCCAGCCCCTGAACTGCTGTTCTTGGTTTGTTTCCTTGGCAGAATGCCCTAGCTTGCAACTGCAACATCTGGCATCTTCAAACCACTTGCATGAAAAGTATTGTTTTAATACCCAGACGTGATTCAGTTGTAGTCAAACAGTCTTTCAAAGGATGGGAAACTGCCTTAAACTGAGTCAGATCATGGATCGATCCAACTCAATGTCATTTATATGATTGACTCTTCTGAATCTCTCTTTTACCAGCTTTGCATCATCATCTAGCCAGAGATACCAAGGACTGGATGTGGGACCTTTTGCATACAAAACTTGGTAACTTCTCAGAGAGCCTGGCAATTAGGTGGCATATACATTTTAATAATAATAAGAATGCAGCCTGGATGGGAAGTGGATAAAAAGTAAAAAAAAAAGAAGAAGAAGAAGCTGAAATGAAAGAAATGGTGTAGAGAAGAGGGCAAGGAAAATCAAGAATTGGTCAGCACCAGAGGAAGATGAACGGTATAGTTTTAATTGATCTGCTCTGCACCCACTCATTGTCAATCAATTTAACAATATGCTGCAAGGAAATGAAATTGAGATTGATTAACATTGGCAAAATTTACCTCATAATGAAAATTCCAACAAAAGGGGCAGCACCAGGCAACTAAGGCCAATTACCTGCTTACCGGCCTCTTTCAGATTACTAATTGGTGTGGTAGCTGATGCAGTCAAACAGCATTTAGTTGAAAACAAGCTCTTTCCGTCTGAGCAGAAACTGAGGAACAAAATATCAGCTCTTAATTGACAAAATTACTTTGGAAAATTGCAAGAGAAGGAAGACGAACTTGAATGTAGCTTGGAATGATTACAATAAAGCATTTGACTCACTGCCACATGATTGGCTAATTAAGTGCCTAGAAATAACAAGCACCAGTAGAAACTTTAGAAGCTTTGTGCAAAAATCAATGGCACAATGGAAGACACAGTTGCTGATCAATGGTGATAGATTGGGATAGGTTAATATCAAGAGAGAAATCTTTCAAGGAGAATCACCATTACCACTATTATTTGTCATCGCATTGATTCCTTTGCCAACAGTACTGAACAAGTCAGGCCATGGCTAGCAAACATTAAAAACATCTGCCAGGCTATCCTACCTCCTCTACATGAACAATCTGAAGCTATATGGAAAAACACCATGTGAAATAGAATCACCACTCAACACTATCCATATATACAGCCAAGCTTGTATCAGACAAATGTGCTGCCGTTACCACCAACGGGAAAAATATTGAAAATTGAAGGTATCAGGATGCCCTATAGCAGGGGTGTCAAACTCAAGGCTTAGATCTGGCGCACGGGGCCGCCCTGGAAACAGCGAAGGACAGGCCCGTGATGCCTCTGCCAGTGAAAATGGAGCTCAGGAGGGCCGCGCGTGGCCCTCCCGAGCTCCGTTTTCGCTGGCAGAGCGCTCGGGCCGCCACAGACGTACCCAACTTGAGTGACGTTGAGTTGGCCATACCCATCCTGGCCACCTCCACCTGGCCCCCGAGGTCAAACACAACCCTGATGCGTCCCTCAATGAAATCGAGTTTGACACCCCTGCCATATATAGAAATAACATCAAGAGTCTAGATCACGGGTGTCAAACTTGATCGCGTCACATGAAGTATCGCAACGTTTTTTGTCTTGGAGCCGGGGTGGGCATGGCCTGCACGTGACACATCCGGCCTGTGGGCCGCCAGTTTGACACCCCTGGTCTAGATAAAATCATTACAAATATCTGGGCATCCTTCAAGCTGACAACATCAAGAACTGAAGTCAAGAAGTAGTTTAGAAGAGGGAATACATTATGAGAGTGAAGAAGATTTTGAACTCCAAACTGCAGTGTTGTTGACAGAGCCTACTTACTAGGGAGCATAAGCAAGTGTGGAATGTTAACAAGTAAACTAGACAGTTGAAGAAGAAGCAAGGGCATTGGAAGAGTATTGGAAGGTCAGTGAAGAAGATGCACTGAAGGTAGTATGTCACAAAGGCTTACTGAATACTGGAGAGACCAAACTGGCCTACAAGAAAGACCAACTGAAGAATAAAAAAGAGACACGGCAAAGCAAAGAGTATTACATGGACAGACATTAACAAAAGCAGGCAGGGCAGATAATAACAAGACCTAGCAACAGCTAAGAGCAGGAAAATTGAAGAAAATGGGGCTAATTTTGGCTGCATAAGACCAGACCTCAAGACAGCAACAAACAGCAAATGCTGCTTTTGCAAAGAATCTGAAGAAACAGTGGACCACCTGGTTAGCTGCGGCAAGAAGATGGCACGGACTGACTACAAACAATAGCACAACAAAGTAGCAACAGTGGTACGTTGGAATGTCCGCAATAAATACCATTTGTCTGCAAGCACGAATTGGTGGAAATCACAAAATATACAAAATAATAGAAAATGAAGAAGCTAAAGTGTTCCAGGACTTTAGAATTCAAACACCTGCCACATAATGCCCCAGACTTAACAAGTGTCAAAACACACACACACACACACACACACACACACACACACACACTCAAGATAATGAACACTGCAGTGTCTGGAGATAGCAGAAGAGAAAGAAAATGTGTGAGTTTCAACTCCTAGATTTCCCCAGACAGGATGCTGGCTAGGGAATTCTGGGAATCGAAGTCTACCTATCTGAAAGTTCCTGAGGTTGAGAAACACTGATTTACATAGACAATGGTGAATGCACTGTGTTAAGGATTGTAATTCAGTTGCAGTTTTCTTAATAAGCAAGCAAAAAGTATTAGCATTTGTTTAGGCTCATATATTTTGTCCTTGTATGAAGAGATGAGAAGAAAGACTATTGTTTTGGTCCGTAGAATTAATATCCAGCCCCAGAGTAATGTCCTTGAGCAGATAAGTCTTCCTGCCCAATGCCATCCCATTAAAAAAACACTTTTGCATCTCTAAAGCCACCATGAGCTTCCAATCCTATTTTAAAGAACAATTCTCTGATTGGGGAACTTGGGAAGTGTTCCCTATTTCTCCAAGGAGCACCCAAGTATTCTGGAAGAAAAGTGTTGAGTTTTATTGCCTGCTAAATTCCTTATAGTGAATTGAGAGAAAGTTTTGAAAAGCAAGAACTTCTCAAAACATATGAGGAAAATGAAAGATTTCCAAGTAGATGCATAAAAGTTTGTAACAGGATATTTGTTCTAACATTTTCATGGATGCCCAGTTGAACATTGCAACTCTGAGTGGCTTATAGCAAACAAACAAGCCAAAAAGAATAATTTCAGTTCAAACTAGACTGTCATTAATAGTCACCAGGGTCACATTCAAATGAGAACTCTATTCATCCTGAGCACAATGGCCAGGGAAATAGCCAGATTTTTATGGCCTTTCTGAAGTGCAACAGGGTTGCAATCACCCTTGCAGGAGTGGGGTGTGGAGACCAACCTTGGAGGATAGAGATGACACCGTATCTCCTACTCTCAACTCTCTGAGCCAATCCAGGATACCATGGTCAAATATTGACAGCTGCTGAAATGTCAAGGAGGGTCAGGATAGATGGATTAATGCTATCAAGGTCTACCAGTCAACAAGCACAGCCAAGGGAAAGTTGGAAGCAGGATAAAAATTACCAAATCCAACTAATGCAGTGACCACTTCTTTCAGAGCAGGTGGAACTACAATACTCCCTCTCCAGAGGATTGAATCAACAGTGCTAAGGATCCTGTTCACTTCTACAGGCTCAAACTCCTCCCAGATAACACAAGATCATGGCTTAGTCAACTGCATGTGATCTGCAAAACTGGCATTCAATTCAATACAAAGCCAATCAACTTTATCCACCAAGTGTCAGGAGCATTCCATATAGTGATCCTGTAAAATTTTCCCTGGATCTAAATGTCTATGGAGATTCTCAGTCATCCAGGTCAGTTCCCCTGGATCTTTCCTCTCTAGAAGAGATCAAATTACCCTAAACAAAGCCTTGTTTGGCTGATACTCAAAAGAGTAGAGAAATAGGCACTTCTTTCTATTTCTAATGCCTAATACTTCTAAAATGCTATAGATAGCCAAGAAAACAAACAAATGGATCATTGAGCAAATGAACCCAGAGTTCTCGCTCAATGCACAAATGATCAGGCTCAAATGATCCTACTTCAGACCTAGCTCTCTGAAAAAGACTTTAATACTGGTAGAAAGGAAGAGAAGATGCTGGCAAAAATAGAAAGGAAGAAAAGACAGCGGCTAGCAGCAAGGTGAATGGACTCAATTATAGGGGCTATGGATGCACCTTTGGGAGATCTGAAGAGCTAAGCTGAGAACAGGACCACCCTCACCTCCCTGGAGAAAATGTATTTAGCAGGGGTGGGTTCTGGATCTTCTTACTGCCGGTTCGCTCAGGGACGTGCCGCGCGGGCGGGTCGCGGGTGGGCGCGCATGGGTCACGGGTGCATGCGCATGCGCAGTACAAAAAACAGCTTCTGCACATCCGCAGAAGCAAAAAACAAGATGGTGGCGCCTATGGCGGCTCCAAGAGAACCAGCTCGGGGGTGTGGCAGGCCTGGGTCGCTGCTGGTTCTACCGTGTTTCCCCTAAAATAAGACATGTCCCGATAATAAGCCCAACAGGGCTTTTCGGGACATGCGTTGAAATAACCCCCCCCCCCGAAAATAAGCCCCCCCATTACTTTCCAGGGAAAGGGGGGGCATCCCGGGAGGCACTCTTTTTGCGGCGGGCACTCTTGGCCGGGAGAGCGAGAGCAAGCGAGAGGTGGGTGCACGCACACCCGAGACTGGCTCGGCTCCTCTGGGCTCTGCCTATGGCAGCTTTTGAAACGCGCTCCTGCCTCCGAGGAACAGGAGGGGAGCCTCGATCCCTGCCTCACCGCCCCATCGCAGGCAGGAGTGCTTCAAAACGCTGGCAGAAATGCTCCCCGCATCCTTCAGACAGGTGGAGGATGAATGGTCGCTCGCTTGCTCTCTCTCTCTCTCTCTCTCTCTCTCTCTCTCCCCCAGCCAAAAGAGCCGAGGTGGTGCAGTGGTTAGAGTGCAGCACTGCAGGCTACTTCAGCTGACTGCTAGCTGCAGTTCGGCAGTTCGAATCTCACCAGGCTCAAGGTTGACTCAGCCTTCCATCCTGCCGAGGTGGGTAAAATGAGGACCCAGATTGTTGGGGGCAATATGCTGACTCTGTGAACCGCTTAGAGAGGGCTGTAAAGCACTGTAAAGCGGTATATAAGTCTAAGGGCTATTGCTAAGAGCGCCCGCCGCAAAAAGCAGCTCCCGGCTGGGAGAGCGAGAGAGCGAGAGAGAGAGCAAGCGAGAGGCGAGTGCACACACACCCCGCGGGACTGCCTCGGCTACTCTGGGCTGTGCCTCTGGCAGCGTTTTGAAAGGCGCTCCTGCCTGTGGAGAAGAGAGGGGAGCCTCGATCCCTGCCTAGCTACCTCATCACAGGCAGGAGCGTTTCAAAACGCTGCCAGAGGCAGAGCCCAGAGGAGCCGAAGCAGTCCCGCGGGGTATGCATGCCCTTGCCTCTCGCTTGCGCTCTCTCTCTCTCTCTCCCAGCCAAGAGTGCCCGCCGCAAAAAGAGCAGCTCCCAGCTGAGAGAGAGCAAGAGAGAGAGCAAGCGAGAGGTGGGAAGAAACTTTCGCGGGCTGCCTGAGGAAGCCAAACTCACAGTCAAACTTCTAGCCAGGCTCAGCGGCAGAAGCAGCCGGGCACGCGCTTGTCTCTTCCAAACTCTCTCTCTCG